>JARQSW010000377.1:218733-292167 GCA_030142375.1 Calameuta pallipes | reverse complement strand
CCTCCGGATGGGAAACCACCAGATGGTCCTTGAGGTCCTTGTCCTCCGGATGGGAAACCACCAGATGGTCCTTGAGGTCCTTGTCCTCCGGATGGGAAACCACCAGATGGTCCTTGAGGACCTTGTCCTCCATTAGGATAACCTGAAGGTCCCTGGGGTCCCTGTCCACCACTAGGATATCCAGAAGGTCCTTGCGGACCTTGTCCACCACTAGGGTATCCAGAAGGTCCTTGAGGACCCTTTCCTCCACTAGGGTATCCAGAGGGTCCCTGAGGTCCTTGTCCACCGCTAGGATAACCCGAAGGTCCCTGAGGTCCCTGTCCACCACTGGGATAACCCGAAGGTCCCTGAGGTCCCTGTCCACCACTGGGATAACCCGAAGGTCCCTGAGGTCCTTGTCCACCACTGGGATAACCCGAAGGTCCCTGAGGTCCTTGTCCACCGCTGGGATAACCCGAAGGTCCCTGAGGTCCTTGTCCACCGCTAGGATAACCCGAAGGTCCCTGAGGTCCCTGTCCACCACTGGGATAACCCGAAGGTCCTTGAGGTCCTTGTCCACCACTGGGATAACCCGAAGGTCCCTGAGGTCCTTGTCCACCACTGGGGTAACCCGAAGGTCCTTGGGGAGCTTTGCCACCACTTGGTCCTTGTCCTCCGTTAGGAGGGCCATATATTGGCTTTCCTTGACCCTGTCCACCGCTTGGTTTTGGTCCCAGATAACTTGTACTGGGTCCTTGTGGGCCCTGTCCACCACTGGGATAACCTCCTGGTCCCTGTGGGCCCTGTCCGCCACTAGGATAACCTCCTGGTCTCTGCGGGCCCTGCCCACCACTGGGATAACCTCCTGGTCCTTGTGGGCCCTGTCCGCCACTAGGATAACCTCCTGGTCCCTGCGGGCCCTGTCCACCACTGGGATAGCCTCCTGGTCCCTGTGGGCCCTGTCCACCACTAGGGCCTTGACCTCCTGGGCGTCCACTTGGATATCCGGGAGAAGGACTGCCAGAAGGTCCTTGTGGTTTACCACCGGGTCCTTGAGGCCCTTGCGGTCCACCCGGATACCCTGAAGGTGACCCACTGGGATAACCTGAACTTGGTCCTTGACCTCCAGGACGACCACTGGGATATCCGTTCTGGCCACCAGGTTTTCCTCCAGGACCCTGTGGTCCTTGTCCACCATTAGGACCTTGTCCTCCACTCGGGAATGGAGTAGATGGTCGTCCACTAGGATATCCACCGGAAGGTCCTTGACTTCCAGAAGGATATCCTCCATTGGGTCCTTGTCCACCAGGCTGCGAGCCAGGACGACCACCAGGACCTCCAGAAGGATATCCAGAAGTATCTCCAGGCTTCCCAGAAGAGCCTGGAGTACCAGACGGTCCCGAACCAGGACTTGGGAATCCTTCATCCGAAAGTCCCGGAAAACCACCACCAGGTTTCGATGTACCCGGAGAACCTCCTGGTATCAAAGGATTATTCGGTTTCGGATAGCTGTATCCATTCTGAGCCTAAAAACAAAAAACATCAAAAAATGCCCAATACATTCAATCTGATCTCTATACTTTGCTAAAACGATCACGAAGAAAACCATCACCAAACAAACTTTCAGATTAGTCAAAACTCGCGTGCAAAAATGACGCAAGATCTTACAGCGAAGTTCATAAAATTCATTTAATGCGAATGAAACTGAAACTTACCACTGACGTACGAGCGATAGCCAGCAAGGCTGAAATGAAAGGAAACGAAATTAGTGCGAGGCCCGGAGTAGCGTTAAAAGTCTGATTACGAAAGTGGAGGCTAGATAATCAGACGAGGACCGGAGACACAAATATATCCACAGAATGTATACCTGCACAGAATGACAGCTGTTTATCCTCACGCTTTCCTCCGCGTGTGCGTGTACATGTGCATCTCTGTCTCTCTGTTCTTACCTGGTGTGAGAACCTGAGTGTGTCGCGCTTTGTGCAAGCCAACAATGCTCCTAATTAATTAGCGGGAAGTTATGTCAGAGATTTTTCAAGTCATTTCTCTCGTGTGAGCTTCGCACGCATCTACGTGCCCACTGGAGTCTTCGGCGCGACAGCGCGGCTCCACGACTAAACACACAAACGGACGAAGCATTCGTCACGATTGCGTGTTTTCTCTATGCACTCTGCATAATTTCTGTAACGGTTATCGTTCACCCAACTAAATAGCTACGGTAACCAGCAACGCATTATTTTAAACGCATCCGTTTGCTACCACTTTTTCATCATCCGTCTTCATTCTTTCTGTCTTTTTTTTTTGGTTCGCAAACAATACCCACGATACAGTCTTGTAATACTATACGATCAGTTTGATCTTTTCTATTCGATTCGCGGCTCGCGATTCCGAGGAATCTTGAAAATTCAGGACTCTCGAGATACCTTTGAATTCTACCTGTACTAACGGCCAGTTAATTTTACTTATCTCACCGCTTGTATTTGTTGCTGGTGCAAACTGTATAAAAGCAGCGATCAGCAATGGAAGCAATTACGTTGCCGAGCTACTGCATACACTTGACCTTTATTTCGCGGCGCGGATCTTCAGCCGTAAACGGCGCAGGCGGCCTGAGTTTACCTCGTGGATGGTAAAAGTCTCCGAACAATGCTACTGTGTGTAATCTATGGACCGTGTCTTAAGTTTATTTTAATTAGAGGAAATTACGAAAATATATGGAGGACAGAGAGTTGGCCGAGGGGGAGGGCGAGCTCGAGTAACACTTGTGGAATTCTCGAAAATTTATTGTATTTAGCTCGACGATTTGGCTTGAATTATTTTGAACTTTTGCGATTACGCCAATATTTCATTTGATGCTTTATTCTCGTTTGATGAGATAACTTTCGCTATTTCTACCCGGAGCTCTGATCTTCTCGCCTTGAGGAAGGTTAGGCTTTGTCGAAGATCGTGCAGCGATTCTTGTCACGAGGAACAGATTGCGCGATCGTAGAAATAAGTTTTATGATTTTTAATTTTTTTTTGACATTTTCAAAGAATTTTATTCTTTTGGAAATTTACCTTACGGGGAGTGTTACGGTGAATGTTAATGATGTTTATTAATTAGTTTGAATTACGATGACTTACCGATCCACAACAAACACAACTTCATGTTTGTTGGTGCTGCCTTCCTTAAAGTGTAAGTCTGGAAATAAGAAGCGACAGATATTATACAACACCGTACTGAAACCGGATGCTGCGCATTTATAAATATATAATTCGCGATTGTCGCCGGTACAGATTTTTTATTTATTTCCGCGCCACTAATAGAAACGCTAGAAATAGGAAGAGGAATAGTTTACAAGAGAAAAGCTATAATCTCACAGCGAAGATAATAATTGACAGTGCGATGGAATTTCCATAACGTCTCCTAGTTTTCAAAGACGTTTACTCACAGTCCGTCTCTCGTTATCAATGTAAAGCACAAACTTCGAAAAGCAACGATATAAAAAATTGAAACGTCAAATGAAAAATTTTGCATAGCACCGCGTATCCCCTGATTCTTTCAAAAAAAAAAAAAAAAAAAATCACTGTCTCAAATCACAAGGAACAAAATCTTCCCACCGCGAACAACACGGAATAAAAAATCTCAAATGACGTGGAGTGTCTGAAAAATATTCAGAGACGATAAAAAGCGTAATTATTGAAAAACTGATCAATGAAAAAAAAAAAAAGAAAAAGATGAGCTTGTAAACTCACCTAACCGATCCCCAAGTGAACACTGGGATGTAGGTAAGTCAGAAGGTGACTGATGGTGGAGGTGTCGTCGTGAACATATATACCCCTGGATCGCACCCCGAAACCTATTCGTTCCCCACCAGGTCGACCTCCGGGGATGCTTGCTCATCCTACAACCTCCATCTGCCTCCTCGTTTCTTGAGGCCAAGAGTGCTCCCCATCACTTGCACAGTAAGATCGGGGCACCAACTGGGTACCTACTGGGGAGCTACGAGGGACCTACGGAGTACGGGGCAGGAGCTACGGGGTATTGCTGGCGGATGACGAGGATCAGGAGGACGAGGCGGATGAGGCGGATGAGGCGGATCAGGTGGACCAGGGGGACCAGGTGGACCAGGGGGACCAGGTGGACCAGGGGGACAGGTTGGCATCGCAAGGCATGGGATGCCATGGTTCGTCCATGCGATGCCATGCCATCGGCAAACGACGACGAACGACCTCACGACGTAAGTGACCCGCCGACTGCGAAGAGGGGAAGAAAGAGCGAGAGAGAGGAACTCCGGAATGGAATTGCGGAATGGGGGGAACGAGGGAATGGGGGAATCTCCGGGAGATGAGCTCGTGGGAGGCCGGGGTTAGTGAAAGTGAAATACTGCAAGTAGAGTAACATCTTCCATCCAGTCTATTCGTATTCCATGCTGCTCTTCTTCGCGGTGAGGATCGATCTGCCACTTGGATCATGATCATCTTCCATCAGTGTCTTTGAGTCTCCGATTTCACTCCACTCGCATCCTCTGAGTCTCGTTCCTTATTTGTTGGTCCCTCGTTGAGTTTTTGTCTTGATCGATTTTTGGGAAAATTTAGAATAATATTTCTGGACGAATTAGGTCTTTTTGGTGAACTTTGAGAATACATCTTTTATTCACGTAGAATTTTGTAAAGTTATAGGAATTTTATTCTTTAACTTGTACTTCCTCTTGTTTTACACATACGACAAGAAGGGCGATTCCAGGTGAACGTGAGTTCATTGCGTAAGTCGGTGATGTGTAGGTTTTATCTATATTTTTGATAGGGACTGTACGCGGGTACAGGAAATATGAGGAGTAAGTATTTTTTTTTCATCTTTTTTCTCATATTTCCAATCGGATTTTACATGTCTCGAGGCTTCGTTCGTGTCAATACAAACATGTTCGGCGATCGATTTACTTTCGCATTGATCGAAACATCAAATTTACTATCAATAATAAATTTCGTTTAATCGTCGTCTTGAGCTTTCTCAGTTTCCAGCCAATCAAATGCCATTGCTCGTTAAATTTATCCAGTGGGACGCAGTTGCTTTAAACTTATGCGAAAATCCTCATTTCCGTTCAATACAGCCATAACTGTCATTGATGATGAAGAAATGATTTACGTCCAAATGGATCATCGATCACAGATGACTGCAATGACAAAGTTCAAATTTCCCGCCTAAAGCTCAAATCAACCAACGATCACGTATTTTGCCTCGGATTGACAATAGACAAAAATCAGTCCCATGTTTCCTGACGCCTGTAATTTTTACTAGAAAGCTCCTTAAGTTCGTTTTCATTGAAACTGTCGATGAAACAAAGCCAATAAGCAATAAAGCAAAAGACACGCAAAGACACAGTATCGCATATAAAATGAACTCGCTAATGACATCGGACTAGAAACAATATAGCGTGTAAATAAAATATTTAACGGTCGATAAAACGAAAAGACGTGACGTCGCTCTCCAGTAAAAAAAAACGAGCCCAAAGCTTCCTGACAATTCCGCATTTCCCCAGTGGCGCACTTATCCAGTCGTTGCATCCGCCTATCATATGCGCGCATCAGACAAGTCGCAGTCCGTATGAAAAATTGAAGAACGCTCTCTTAACGTATGCAAATACAGAATCCCGAGTGCGGCTGCCTTCAAGACGTTTCAAGATTACAAGGCGGTAAACTGGCCGAACTATAAAAGGCTAAACGCACCGAGGCGACATCACGAAATATCATTCCTAGTCGTCTGCATATCTTATGATCCTAAGCGCAGCCATAACACTCCCGGTGCATATTGCCATATCTGCCAAGGCGCTGGCCAATTTTCTGCTCCGGTTCTTACGACGAGCCATTGTCATCCGGAGGGAAAAAGAATTCGTGGCTAAAATGCAAATGAGCTGGTGCAACGGCGAAGCGCGATGTGGGTCTAGGGGGACGACCGAAGGAGTTGATAAGACGAAGACACGTGTTAAAAGTACCCAGTGAAAATGTGCCAATCGAATGGATAAATGGAAGTGTCGTCGAGTCGACGTAAATGCGCACTCGCCATTAGTAAATTTGAGTTTGAGTCAGGATTCCTGACGATTACGCAGCCACGATACTGTCAGTACAGGCGCAAAGCGTATTAATCTTCGTCATGAATTATTCATGCTTCCAGGCAGCCTATCTAATGTGCGTCTGTCTTTCTGCTGGGCTGTGCGCCTCGCTTGGATTTCTAATTGTTCCGCCGTGTCTTATTGCGCGAGCAGCGAGCATTATCGCCCGCGAAAAACAGAAGCAGACTCGATGCCTCGAGGGACGCCAGACTTGACCTCGCTTCTTTCATGGCTTAAATCTTTTTTTCAATTTTCAGTCTGACCTACTAAGGACAGCTATTGAACACGGTGAAGGTGATCGATTGTCAAATTGAAATTTGGAAAATTAAAAAAATTTTTAACAGATTAATGATAACAAGGCTGAACGTGGAGGATGAAATTAAGAAAAAAAAGTCAAAATGACAAATATGATTTTTTTCAAAATGACTCAACTCTGAAATCCTTACGAGGTCTCTTACCATACGTGACAATTACTTAGAATCGCGTTAGGCAGTCTTAAAGGAGAATTGCGTACTGTCACGCACAATTAAAATGGTATTATAGCCAGAGTCGAGTTTGCGCCACGCGCTCATTGTTCAGCACGATTGTTCAGTTTGTGGGAAGCGTCAGTGGGCCAAGGTAGAAACCATTAATTTGAATCGGGAATCGAATTTCAAAAAGTGTCCGACCCTTAAGGAAAATTTTCTAAAAACGATCGATCCTTCGCACGTGTGTTTTCGTCCTTTCCTCCGTTTTCACGTGAGCGACCAAATTTTAGCAAACGTCACAAACGCAACAACCATAACGTTCACGACCCATTCTCGGTACGTCAAGGAAGTTACGCCGGCCGTCCCGACGCTGTCGCGGACGCAGCTGCAATACGAACGTATTGCGTTCGTCCTGGGAAAGTGAGAATGGGCCAAGGTGGATCTAACCGGTATGCAAAGACGATACCCTTAATAAAAAGTTCTTAATCGCCCCTCACAAGCGTGTCCCATTTATCTCTTATCACCTACTTAACCTTTTCAATTTATATTTTGATTCCTTCACTTGGCTAATTTTTCGGCATAGTTTTCCGTCGTCTCCGAGGCGACGATATCTCGAAGGAATCTTCATGGATTCGCAAATGACTATTTCATTGGTCGAGGCTGATGCGCTTTGCTCGCTTCGTCTATACCAACAGTCGCTGACAGTGATTTATCGTTGGTTTTACAACTGGCGATTGTTTGCTTCTCGATTCGTGGATTTTCAATCGAAACAATAGTTCCTGCTGTTCCACTGTTCCTTATTCATTGTCGACTCGATAATGGCTGCCGAGTGCTTGCTTATGGGCGCCTCAATTGATCCAATCGTCACCTTCGTTCCTCTTCTTCGCCCTGCACCCCTTCGCCTCGTCTTTTCGAATATTTCTTCCGCGTTGAATCGCTTCTCGCGTCATCATTCTGTTATTAAGGAATTAATTTGGATATTGACGACAATAAGTTTTGCAAAACAGAATATCAGGTCCGGCAGCTATTGCAGTAAACGGTAGCCCCGTTATCGCAATTACCATGTATTACCAAGGTACAACTAACGAGGATCTAAATAGCGTTGTGAACGAGCAAAATAGTATTTCGCAAGGTCGACGAGGAACACATATATGTAACTTCAGATGGTGATAAACATCGTGAAAGATGAAAGATCGAAACACACTTGTCTTAAAGACCGTCCGTAAGTACAGATGTAACCTGTACCGGACGAATGTAAAATAAAACGTGTTCACGAAGAGGCGTCGGAAAGAGCAGATCGTTGTTCGTGACGCAATCGAAATATTCGCGGATGTTTACTATGTACAGAACATAAAACCAGTGGCGAAAGGTGAAAAGGTGGAATGCGAATTTCGCTATTGTTCTACGTGAGGTTTAGGCTGAGCGAAGATCGCAAACGTCCGGTGCGAAACGCAAGGGATTTCGGTAGATAAATTCTCCCATGGAAAGCAGCCATAACGAATCGATAGATTCCGACCCAACTAAGTATCGACTTGAGCGGTACAATTACTGTAAGATCGGTAGGAAAATTCGTATCAAATTGTAGGAATCTGATAATCATCGGTAGATCGAATGTCGAGATTGGCAAAGAACGTTTGATCGTTCTTAATTGCTCTATGATTCGAATACTTTTTGTACAGTGAACGAAGTATCACTTTGGCAAATAACCTGGACCAAGGAAATTCCCATGGGTGGCGCAAGTCCTGGGATGATCTTTATGAGATTCGATCGTTGTCAATGGGAACGAATAAATTTCTGGACCGTGAGGTTAACTGGAATTCCGTGAGCCCAGCCAATGAATCCTAACGCTTGCTGTATCAAATTACTAAAGGTCTGGCAAATGATAACGGAGAAGATTGCGGCACCCAGGCTGGCAAGGGTAAATGAAGAAGAGAGAAGAGAAGAAAGGAGGCGACTATGGGATCAGTAACGTCGATGGTCGCCGCATGAAAAGGATCCTTAATCTCTTTGTGGAATTTCACAAGGAGCGCATCGGCATTCCAAATAAGCTTCCTAATGTCTGGCCAAGTACTCGGGTCAGCGAGTGGATCTGCTTTCAGAGGTGTCAAGTCGGTCTGCATTTAAATTTTCCTAATCTTTTCACTTTAACAGAAAAAAATCCCAATTGGTTTCTGAAACGGAAGTGAAGATTCGGTCGAGAGCGAGAAAATGTTAAAGAATTCGAATTTGAAATCGATGCACTTAAGTGCATCGGGAGGTCATGCACGGTGGTATAAGAGCTATAAAAGGGCTATAAAGGATGTTAGAGGCAGCAGAGGTTACGGAGGCGGTTGGTTGAATAGGGCACGTCTTCACTGGAACTTCCTATTTGCTGCATTCGCTTAATTGCCAAGCACTGTGTCTCGGTAGTCGCGTTGCTCCCTGTTGCTGTGGCCGTCGTTGCTCTTGTCGGCAGCCATTAAGCAGTCGTTGCTGAAAGCCACGGTTTGAATATCGGATTGGAGTACAATGAGGGTTCGGGTCTTGTATCGCGGAGACAAACGGATTTCAAGTGGGAGGTCGCCGGTTGTGGATTCGCCTAGAGCTCGACTTACACGATGACTAGTTTAATGCTAGTCTTAGTCATTGTAATCGTGGCTTCGACCAAAGCCCGTAGTTTTCGTCTTTGATTTTTTGGATGCTTCTTTTTTTTTTAATCAATTCGTATTATCGCTCCAAAAGTGCAATGCACACGGTGCACACTCGGCAGGGAAGTGCTCGATTGAAATTCACAGAGCAGTCGTAACGCGCGAATGTGCCAAAGAGCATTGGTTGGTATGATTGAATTTGAACGTCCTCCATAAGTGGATTGTCCTGTAGCAGGGCTTTCCCTATGGCCGATAATTTAGTCTGCGTTGAGAATGCGGCTTGAACGATGTTCAATTATGTAAGCCGGACAAAGTGCGATCAAATGTTACTGCCGCTGCTCTCGGTCCGAAGACTTTCTTTCTTTGTTCCTCCTGTATTTACATAAGCGCTCGTGGCGCTACCGGGAAAAATAAATGTTCGGCAGCGAAACTCCGATGTAAACTCGCCTGAAGTTTGATCCTTGTAACGTTGAAATTCCGAGAAGGATTCTTACCTCTTAGGTGGAACAAGGACGCGGAGTTCTTATGCAAAGTGTGTGCGGTGCATTAACCGTAAGTTAAGGGTGCACTTTAGGTATTCCTTAGTTGCCGCTACTGTATCTAGTCTCAGTGAAAATTTGCCGATCGTTCGACGCGGTTTAGCGTCGCGACGTCTTGCCAATACGTAATTCCGTGTTAGTTCTCCTATGCCTAGTAATCTCATACGCTAAAGTCCCGTCTGCTCTGTACTCGATTTACATGCTCTTAACGTTAATAGGATCTCGGCGTTGCACCAGATTATACAAGGCATTGGAATAATCTGTGTCGTTCGAGATGCAGACTTGTACAGAGCTATTCAGCCCGAATCGCTTGACTTTGACAGCTGTCAATTCGTCGACTGGGATCTTACCACGTGACACTGTCCACGTGGAAATTTTAAACTTCGACGCACTGACTATTGTATTTTCTTATATTTATGTTTGCTGTTTGTCATTGGCAATTTTGTCGATAAAATATTTTTTTTATCATAATACAAATTGTAGGATAATTATGTACAATTTTTCCTTTTTTTTTGGATTTTATTATATCACTGCGACTGGTTTCTAAACGGCGATTGGAATCAACTGAAGTGTTTCCTAGCGTTCTTCGATAAAGAGTCGGTCGATTGTTCGTCGACGAACAAAAGTATCTAATAAGGACACTTGTGTCGATGGAAAGTGGGTACGAGTACCGCGAGTCCATGTCAGTCGTACAATAGTCATTTGTTCTTGGCTTTATTATTAGCCCAGAATGAGATTTCGAATTTGATGAAGTCACCGCGTAGATGCGACGCGAGCTAACGAAAATTCATAGTTTTTTTTTCTTTTTTCTAATTGTAAGAGGGTCGAGGTTAGAGAACGTGAGTTGGTAATAATATTCTTTTCCGAGCGTGTGCGCGCTGTAAAAGTGCAGCATGCCTGAAGATAGGAGTGCATTTAATTGAAGAACGGAGGCTGGGAAACTGGTACTCGTGACTGACTGACAGTCTAGTCCAGTTGAGGTCTTGGCACGTCGAAGGAAACTCGAGGAGGCAGAGGAAGGCTGATGGAGGCAAATGATGCCAGGAGGCAGAGGGAGGCTGACGAGGGGGGATAAAGGGAAACAGAAAGAGACGGAAGGAGGAGTCCGTTCGTCTTCGGTTGCCTCATCTCTTCTCGATCTTAACTTCTTATCTTTTACTGGCAATACAAAACCCTATTTATATAACATTCTCATTACCACCTTTTTCTGATATCGTTATCAAGTATTCAGATCAGTGCCGCGAATACCTGCTTGTGTACTTCGCTGCTCCGTAGGGAAACGGCAAGTTTCCATAAGAATGTAATTAAACTTTCAAGGGGAATGAAATACTTTAGAACTTGTAAATTCTTTGGGATCAGCCGTTTTATTAACTGTTCGTGAAAAGTCGATGCTCTCCACAGCTTTCATGGTTCCGTTACATAATTGACTGAATGCTTCACGAGATTCGATATTGCTACTCGAACAATATCAAATTATAAATTTTCTTAGAGCTTTCGAAGTTTCAGCTTCCCTTCAGAGAATTTGAGCAGATTGTACGTCGGTACGAGAATACGAATGGTGGCTGGCTGGGGTGGCTGGGATGGCTGGGTGGCTGGGATGGCTGGGTGGCTGGGATGGCTGGTTGGCTGGAGTTGCTATCAGGTAGGCTGGCCAATAGGTTGACTGGCTGCCCAGAACCCTCTTTTGACTCGACAAAACTTTTCGCATATTATTTCTCAAGAGTCCGCGCTTCGCTCGGTAATTTTCAAACTTTCATGACATAATCGAAGCGACGTCGAATCTGAATAGCGTCGTCCACTAGAGTGAAGTCGGCCATTTATTTCTCAATATTTTTTTTCTTTTTCCTCTACTTTATCACCGTATCCTCTCCGGTTTCTCCGTTAGCGTCTATCTGCGTATCTTTCGCAAAAATCCATAAGCATTATTCCCGGTACCAGCTCGAGCCACTTCAGCTTGAGATAACAAGATGGAAACATTAGAAGCGTTTCAGTGAAATCTCTAGGGACATTAGAGGACGAGTCTATAGGACCAGCAATTAATATGTCTAAGGTGGTTGGCCAGCCTGACTTCTTAAAGAATCGATTACCGACACTCTATTTTGAACCTTATCCATTTACACGTAATACATCTCTAGAAAGCTCTTTGATGATCTTTGAATTTTTTTTTATAAAATTGAAAAATGGCCTTTTTTAAATGGACAAAAAAATCAAATCATCAGATTAGACAATGATTTCTGTGAAGCCACGAGGTGTGGCTGGTTGGATGGTCCATGATGCAAATCATTCGCAGCATTCATCATTCCTCTCGAGCTAATCACGATGTGTCCGGCGAACCCGGAACCATAATCTATCCGAACTGTAGTGTCGACCAGCACCTATACAGTGTCCACATTGAATCTAATAGCCATGCTAGTCATATCGAAAATTCATTCCTTCGTACAGGATATAAAAGTGGAGACCAAAGCGTCGTCAAGGTAGGAGATGATTACAATATCAAGCAATACGTGGGGTCATAGGTCACGTCATACGGTGTAAACGACTCTCGAAACCTAACCTCTCTTCCCTATACTTCTCATATATTACGTTAAACATCGGGTTCCTACGCTCGTTGTTACCTTTTGAGAAAGTAGCGTCATCCTCGAAGCCCGACAGTTAAGTAACCGATCGATGACTCGATCGTTTCGTGTTAGATGTAATACAAAAAATTATTATGATTTTTGACTTCCGGTTTTCAAAATTTCATTTAGCCTGGAATTATATTTTTTTTTCACGTTTTACACCCTCGTGCCAATTTTTATGAATTCTTATGACAGCCGATCCATATAGATCATTCGTTCGCAATCTCAAGCAAATTCCCATAATTATTTTGCAATAATGACACAGCATCTGTCACGTGCATCACTTTGTAATTTTGCGAAATACAAACCACTTCTAGAAACATTATTTGCATCTGCAATTACGATTTCGTATCGGCAATCATTTCGATATTTAATTCAGTCATTGAATTCGCGAATGGAAGAAATGTCTCCGGGAAAATGCTCGATGGGAATTTCGTAAGGCTGTCCTATTCTTTCTCTAATTGTAAGTCAGGTACGTCCTGGTCGCGCAGACGCGTATTTACTCTCACGTGCAATACATAACAATGTCGTGCGGTAACCGGATAACTTTTACAAAAATTATGCATATATACGTATTATATCACATGCATGAGAACTTCATACGGTATACAGCTACACGACTGGTTCGCGTCTCCAAGCAATGAAATTAATTTTCGTTTTATGGAAAAGAAAGAAAATATTGCTGGGTTACGTGTGTCAATAAATTCCATTAATTGTGATTATCACGCGTGTATTATCTAGATTTACAATATACATATATGTATATTTTGGCATACCTAAAATTGTGCAAATATAGGCTAATTATCGATTTGCATATCCTTTGAAATTTTTTTTTATTTCCCTCGACTAATATTCCTATTTCACACGCATTCCACGTATGCACCCATCTGCACTATACTGATTGCACATATGCATTTCTGCATTCCGTCTCCGTTCGTAGATCCAGAACAGATGTTATCCTTAAAAAGTTTTCTACGATAACGAGACATTGTTTTCCATTTTTTTTTTTACGTGAAAATAGAAAAAAGGATTCTGACCGATATTAACATGGAGGCCAAGGTTGTTACGTAATATAGAAGCTGGCCGTGAAATTTGAATGAGGCAATTCGAAATTTGTCAAATTTTTTTTTTTTTTAATTAAATTGATACGCTAGGTCGAACTCTCATATGGGAAGCGTCCTGAATAATCAATGATTCATTCCGAGTCTGAATCCTATGGAACATAAACATAAATTCATTCTGGATAATTTATGGGTTTTGGACAGGGTCAGTAAATCCAATTGGATTCTTAGGATAATTTAATTCAGAATCTCTTTCGACACATTTCGAAGCGTATCCAATGGTTGTTTTGTTGAGAAAATTAGTTACAGCTTCCGGTTACCTCAAGGCTCATCCCATTAGAATGTTTCACCGATTAGATTATCTTGTCCTAATTTTAATACTGACAGAACCCATTGAAATAATTAAGGATGGATTTGAGAGCCGAAATACTATTATGTTTATCGTTTAAATTTTTATTTTTTCTCTCGTTCTTATCACAGCTATCACCCTACAGAGTAGTGAAAATTTTAAGACTTTGATATTGTCCAACCGTCGACAGCCGCAAAGCAGGTGATGATCCTGCAAAGATAAACACAGCAATTTACGTAATTGACAAATAGGTAGGTAAACTGGGAAATTATATTCGTCACAAGATTTCACAAGGTCTTCAAGTATAATCGGTCCGTGCAGTTAAATAAACTAAAATAATAACTTGATGAGATGCAGGCTGGACCAAAAATCAACGTAAAAATGTATCTCGTGATGAACCAGTCTTCTAAAAAAAAACTCTATGAAAGTTTGGAATAAATAAAATTTCAGTTTTTTTTTTCGAAAATTTCGATAACAAAATTTCATACATCCCACAGAGTCTCCTGCAGCGTCTATTACACCTAATGGACGTTTACGTCATCGTATTGATTTTTATCCCATCTTGACATTAGCCAATTATCTTCCAGCAATGTCGAGTACCCGATGCACACTAAGATCAGCATCGTGGGAATAAGAGATACGATCTTGGAATACGAATCGACCTTCGCTCGATCCCATCGATCGGATCTAGATCCTCCTTACAATAGCCGCCCTCCCAGAGACAATTACCAGACAAGTTAACTATCTTTTCTATCGATATTCCCCGCAGCACAAAACCGGCAGAGTATTTACAAAAAATCAAAACCCAAGACAAATAGGATCGACAGCCTAAGAATTAATCACGTGTGCCCAAGTTGACAGTGACAAAGTGCAATCGTTTCGTTAACAGTTGGAAAGCGCTCGAACCTTACGAGAGAAGTTTCAGAGTGCGCGAATACAAATTAGCATGTAAACAAATTGTTTTATTAATTGGTACTGATTAACGTGCATTCGTCATGGCAACCTTAGTGCGTCGAGTAGTCCCAACGTATTCCAACCGAGTGTTGACAATCGATAGAAAGAAGACGGAGTCTATCCGAAGCCAGTGTGCGAGAAGGAGACAGACGAAGATCATAAATCAAGATTCGACGGTAAATCATCGGCAAAGGTTGATCTTTCGATTCGTATGATCCTGGCACAAAGGCGACGACCTTTGACCTTCGGCTATTCACTCCTCCTGGCAGTGACCATTTGATTCCCACTGACGTCCAATCATTATTCCCCAATCACGCGCTTCGTACGTTTCACTCTTATTCTCTCTATTGTCATCAAACGAGGTAAACACGATATTAGGTATTCGCTTGCGTCGCTCTCTCGTTGTCGCCGATCGCTTACATGGAGACCCTACGAAAAAAAAATGATAAAAGTACCGAGTGCCTATGTACTATAGATGACAATTGGATAGAGATAGATATACACGCATCTTTGTGCAGCATAATATATCCGTTTTACGAACGCAATTGGTCACGAACGTTTGTTTGCAAAATTGACGAATAAAATAAATGCATAGAACACGATCGCGCTCTTAATTATTTAGCGAAAGGAGAACTCGTTTATCAACCGACGGGGACTCTCATTTGCCATTTTTATATCTTTAATGTCAAACGTAAAAAGTGCCACTTGCCAGTATCACTTTGATTTCTCAATAACGATCGTTAGACTTGAGGGAGCAGGCGGACCCAATCGAGATAAATGATCGAATGGAAAGGACCTTTATCAAAATAGGGTACAGCATCCAGAGCCAAGGAGAAGTCGTGAGAGGATCGTGTATAGCTATACTGGTGTATAAAAAATAAATATTAAACTTAACGTTCCTGCGATGCATATAATTCTCAATAGTATCCTGGATTAAATGGTCTGGACCAATTGTCAAGGACTCCCCAGTTCCTTGCACCATACGACGATCATCCACATATAGAAATGATTCATACAGGATACACCTGGCTAAAAGTTCAAGTAATCAGACATTCAGGTACGAATAGTGCACAGTGCACGGTGCGTCATGCAGAAATTGTGTGATCGAATAACAATAATAATAATATCGTGTATCAAACTTGAACAGTGCCGACTCTGACGTCATCCTTACTGCACGACTATTAGCAATTTCGCAACGTGCCGCCAAACCGATTCAAAGGTTCAGCTTGTAAGGAGGTTGGTATCACTGATAAGCACTTATCTACCTCTACCACTCTGTATACCTTCTTTCTAGTATTGACTCGACTTTTGAAATTCTTAGGGAAAAAAATCAATGCTCGCCAATGTCGCCATTGTTCCTATTCTTTTCTACGAGCAGTACTTTGTCTACGAGACGTACTTTGAATTGCTGCTTAAAACGATTCACGTAAAGTCAACAGCTGCCGCGACAGACGTATATGGGTAGAAGTGAGTGGCAGCGGAGTTACGTTAAATGCGGAATATTTATCACGTATTGCTCTGTCGTAAATCGTCATTGGATTTGCATCCGTCGACGTATCGAGCAGACGCGAAGATCAATGAAGAAGTTTGCTGTGCTAATTGAGTCTGCTAGTAGGTAAAGTAGCATTACCGATGCGGTTATTAAAAATGACAGTAAATACTACTGGGATGAGACGTGCTTCTTCGTATTGATTTGTAATGATCTGGATGAGGTTGAATGATTTTTTTTACTGGATCATTTATTTTTATAAGCGATCAAAACGTCACAATGGCTGGATTAAAATTATCTGCTTCTATCGTGAATTATGCTCGTTGCGTGTTTCACGTGTACGATTCTCATAACCTATTAGCTTCTTGCCATTATCGTTACGGCCAAGCATCCCTTTGCCGGTCCAGGTTGAGATGGCGCAATTGTGGTTTACGCAAACGCGAAATACGTCCGCGTATACGCTGGAATGTCTTGTCCGCGTATTCCTGCTGCGATACGTCACCACTAGGTGCTATCACTTTCATGAGAAACAAGACGAGAGAAATATATTGAATCTTCAGAGCCAGTCTTGCTCCGAGTCTCTTCTGAAGTCTTGGCTAAAGTCGGAGAAAATTTATGGTAGACAAACGTATTGCCGTGCGGAGGATCATTCATCGGATGAATAATTGCGCGTAAGGTGGACGCAGCATCCCGAACGGTAGAGAAAAAAATGTACGTGGTAACAGATCGACTGCTTGGATTCACGTGGTTTTGATGATTCGACGAATCGAATAATTTTTTGTCTCGATAAATCTGTTTGTATCTTCTTTTTTTTAAATCGATGATATCTGTTATTGAATTCTGTTCGCTAATGATTTCGTCAGATTCTAAGATGCTTGTAATCGATTGCGTCGATTTAACGACTCAATGACATTTCATTGAGTATTCGTTTCACGCGTTACAACAATGACAGGTTACTTTGGACTGTGTTGGTGATAAATCTGTCACGTTTCGAATGATGATACGCGTACGAATAATAATACATCGATGATTGTTACAGCCATCGATAATTCGTTATCGACCATAAAACTTATGTGGAAGTTAGTCATGGTTATCTTTAGAAAAAAAAAAATGGTCAAGGTTGTAACACACCTCCTTTGACTTGTAGGGACATAATTTTTCAAAAGAATCATCGACTCTCGTAATCCACTGTGTCTGATCGATCGATCGATCGATCCTGTCTCGTATAGCCGTAGTAAAGAATCGCTACGTTAGTATCACTGAGCGTTGCGGCTATTCCAGTAGTGTGAATTTATTTTTATTTTTTTCAAGGGTTACCGATGGTACTACTGCGATCGGATGCTTTCACATTGCGATTTATCTTAACGTTTTCTCTTTGTTCCAGTGACGTTCTGAAACCCATTCATTGTGGAAGACAGGTGTTACGCGGAGGTGGCCGCTTGCATCATGAGAAAGACGCATCACGAGTTTAATGATCGTACTGATTCAACGAAGCGTGACATCGAGGAGCTGGAGGAAGATGCTGGACTCGAGATCGAGGTAGAAGGAGGCGAGAAGAATAAAATTTAAGAGAAAAAAGTGTCAAAGAGAGGAAAAAAAATTCAACAGCTTCTAAAGCAGTATCTCTTTGGTCCAGTCTGGATGCTGTATCACGGTTCTTCGAGGATGCACTAGAAACTCATCTTCAAGAGGGAAGAGACTTTCGATTTCTATCTGCGACGCTCCTCAAAACCTACGCGGTCTTTATTTCTATTAAAGATAAAAGAATGGAAATAGAACAAGGATAAAGATGAATGAACCGAAACCAAATAAAAGAACTCTGACTCGGCTTGTCCTGGTACTGGGACAAAATCATTTTTTCAAACTGTACTGAATTCCCGACTCGACTAACAAATTAACATTCTTACCAGTCGCGCAAAACTTCTTCCGTCGCTTACGTGGACTGGGAACGCGGCATAAACTTTTTAATTTACGGTACTCGAGACGCAATTCATAAACACCACGTGTTTCGCATGCAGCGCGTCGATGTTGGCGTCTAAAGTCGATTCTCTGGTACACGGATGTTTAAAGTGTTAAGGAAAATTCTATTTCCTCTAAGAAAATCCGTGCGGATACCTTACGACGTTAACTCGTGAGGACTATAGAATTCCTTAGACAACTCCAAAATATCTTGTTATTTATAACAGGTAGTTTCAGCTTCGAAAGTAATATTGCGTCGCGTTTCTATGCGGCTTCGTTGTCGTCACTCTATACCTATATAGATGCATTGAAAAAGTTTTCTACTTTAACGTACCATCAAATAGACCATCTTACATGAAACAGCCTGTAGGTTGCATATGCTTCTTGCCATAAGAACGTAGAGTCTTGTCGGGACTACCGGTAGTTAATGGAAAAACCTTAAGCTTCGTGCGCATATAAAATGGAAGCGAATGACTCGATCGAAGTCATTCTTAGTCGTTCGATCGTTATGGAATGGATGTCGCTGAGATTCGTTCCGACGTGGAAGATGTGGTATGTTTCTCGGAGGGAATTTGGCTCTTATGACGTCATACGTATTATGGTTATTCAGCTTTGATATAAATTATGCCTTGATTTTTTTTTTTCAATTTTGAGAAAGATTTCATTTCCGAATGCGTAACCTCAGTCGTGAAAGCGTCCGGCGCCTTTATTAGTACATAACGTTTATAGGTATGAATATTATACCTGAGGAATTCTATGCCTAATGTTTGCGTTATGACATTGGCACGCATTTTTTATCGACCTTTTCGAACTTCTCGTTAACCATCCAGCATCACTTTCCTTCCCTGTTGCAGCTTTTACCTGACATCTGTGACACGTGGTCTGTAATACTTGGCGCGATTACCATCTGCATACTCCTGCTGGATCACTCAATTTCCTGTATTAATGACAATCTGCATTACTGTAACATAATTTCTCGTTGCGAAATTTGCACGCAATTTTCATCTCCTTAGAGACTTTTTAAAAAACCGGTTGATTCTCCTGGGGGATTATTATTATTTCTTAATCGTGTCTCCGGGGGTGGGGGGGGGGGATATGTAATGTCAAATTCTTCGAGTTGTCAGAAGGTGCTGGCAACGTGGAGAATTTTCTGGCAAAAATATTCTCAGGCTGTTTTTACGATTCTTAGATACGATACGTGTATAGTGGAAATCTTTATGTGCAATAATATACCTGGGGATGTAAATGCAAGCTGATGCAAATTGCATGATTTGGCTTATGGAGCGAAGATAAATTATTGACTGCACTCGTCTTTGTACACCCCTTGCGGCGAATTAAGTAATTTTACAGATGTCCAGTTCACATTCATCCGCTATAATAAGCATTAGGTGGATAACGCTTTGATACTTGGTTGTGTCTAATAATGAATTTCTCACATTTATTATCCCGTTGAGACGGTTGACAGAGTAATTTTTCATGATAACTCGCAAGATGATTAATTCTGTGACGCTTTCTTTGTGCATCACTCGGAATTCCTAGATACGGTTATCCATGGGATTTTTTATGGATCTTTAAAAAATCCGTAATGCCGATGGGCGCTGAGAAAAATTTGCGACAACGCTGCATTCGAAAGCTATCGCGAATCCCAACTGGCAGACATTGTGATTTTTCATATAACCTGTAATCGAGTAAACTTTATCGTTACTTTCCATAGCTTTTTGTTTTTTTCTGTTTATTTAATTTTTTCGAATTTGAATTTCAAACTGCCACCCTTGGGCCCAACAGCACCGCTAAGCGGCCTCTGATCTAAAATATGGCCTCTGACCTACGATATGGCCTCTGACCTAAGATATGACCTCTGACCTAAGATTTCTGTCAAGCTACACATTCATGATCACGTTCAGCTCGGCTACGACAAGATACGCATTATCGACGGAGGCGACGATCACAAAATCTTACTTCCGGTCTCGTCGCTACGATTTAACGCCATGCTTATAGTAACGTCTAAAATCGTAGCGTTGAGAATCTCCCTATTCATCTCTGGTTGCGAAGCGACGGAGAAATGGCACGCGATATAGAAATTCCACAGCAATGTAAACACTTCCGAGATTAAAGTACTCTCGAGAAATTTCAAGTGTCCACGAAGAACAAGAAGAGTACGCAGAAGATACTTGTCGCCAAGTTCATTAAAAACCAGGCAAGCTGCCAGACTACTATTTCTATTGTAATATAAAATCTAGTCCGAATTCATTTACTTTAAAATACATGTCAGATAAGATACGATGAATACCTTTATAGAAATTTCATAAAATCTTAATTCGATAATAGCTTTTTCGAATCATCTTTGATTGGCAGACATTTCAAGCGTAGCTGCCAATTGTCACAGTATTCACTTAAGGTATGTTTCACTAATAGGATTCGTTAAATAACACTTTGAAGCATCTCAAGGATAAATAAAGTATCCGGGACAAGGTACTACTCTTTTATACAATACACTTACTTACATATATAGATTCGCGATCAGCTTCTTTTTTAGAGCGATGGTCATAGCTTAAGTACTATTAGTTTATTAGATTTTACGTGTTCGATCGTTGACGTTAAGCAATTTCTACACGTTTCTATATGCGAGAACAAGCAACGATTTGCATCATCTTCGGTTACGAGCAATAGGATGTGTCAGTGTGAAAGAGAAATACGACCTCGACCTACAGTTTAAGCGTTTTGGAAAACTGGTAAAAGCACAGAATAGGCTGCAATTTGAATTAATTGATGAAAAGATGAGAAGGGCAATTATATTTGTATTAGAAAAAGAAAAAAATAAGTGACGTAGATTTTAGACCGTATACGAGCGATTCGTAATTAGTCATGTGGAATGATGTGCAATTTTGAAATTGCGCAATTCCTCACGGAGAAACGAAGTCGTAATTGGTATTTTCAATGATATCAGGTATCTAGCCAATCTTTCGTTCTTACTTTGTACATCAAATAGGTTAGGATGACATCACGTATTAATAAAGAGATCTTAATTGCCCTTTGAATTAAAGGCGTACTTCGAATGAGCGACAGGATTTGCCCGATGACATCAAATGAACGTGCTTGAGACCTTCGACTATGATCTACGAATAATAAAGGATTCTTGGGAGTTTCGTCATATAAATTTTTACACGTTTTGCAATTCAGTTCATTCTTACTAGTAAATCACGCGAAGGCCAATTCAGTGTTCAATGAACCGGGAAATGGAGGGATCGAGATTTTCGGGATGCAATTTAACGGCGGTCCAGAACGTAGAGACCCGGTAAGTGGATCGTATAAATAAAGCTGGCGAAGTATATAAATTCTTGAAAAAGGTACTGAAAGAAGAATTGATTTACAGACAGCTCCTTGTTTACTCATTTCAATTAAAACGGTTTATCGAGCCGTATAATCCAGTGCTGTTATCGAGTCTGGAATTTCCTGATTGGAAATCTGACGACAAAATATTCTTTGTCACTAAATAAAAATATACACAATACGTAATCATTCGTTTTTAAGATTCCGTTGAACTTATCCTGCATCGACTGTATTTTAATTTCAGATTTTCGACTGTTTTTAAATTCTTTAAAAATAAACCTGCACACAATTATCGATTATTCGGTGGACACCGTATATACAGGCTCTAATATTTTGACTTTTTGAAAAAATGCCTTTTCTAAAAAAATCCCACCCAGGGTTCCACGGGACTTCAAGAGATTTCCTGACAGTGATAATATCTAAAATTCTTTCACGAATCGTTTCCGTTCGCCCCTTAACAATCCGGATATTCATCTTATTTCTTTCCCCAGTGGCAACATTGATTTTACGAGACCGACTGACTCTCCTCGATGACTCCCGATATCCTGGATGCGATATCGTCGCGGAACTCCTCGCCTCCTTTTGAAGTCACGACGAAACTCTAGAACACGAGCGCACGGATTTCCGACCCGCCATATCTGTATCGCTTTCTCTCACGGCAGAAGATCGAGGCAACATTTATATTCGTTAGATCGAACAAATACAAGGAAGAGCATTGGAAGAAGCCAAAAGGGAAATCGCCGAAAAAAGAAAAATCGCGCCCGTAAAAATTTACACTATAAACACAGCCGAGGTGGCGGCTACGGAGGTGAATCGTCAGCCGGAAGCATTAGAGATCAAGGAGTGAAGGATCGATGCGGAAAAGTCATTCACATACGAGGATCCTCGTTAGAACCATTCAAAGATTAAATCGATCATGTGGGAGTACTGATAAAAGATGCTGCGTTAAGTATACATATATATACAGAAAATCTCGACATAGCCATCAATGTTGATTGGAAGATCGTGAAAGATGATTTTATAATCCTTGAGATTTATTGACGGTATTCATCTCTCTGTGCGTTACACCTGCGAGGGAATCATTACCATTCTACATACGGACCTGTAGTCGATGACTTTACTGACCTCACGTCTTTCGTCTGGCGGTCAGAGAACTATCAACCTATTAATACACATAGTACATGATTCTCGTAAGCAAATCTACCCTTGCGTCATCTGCAGATACTACGTGATTATTTAACATAAAAAAATTCATACTCTTGTGCAATCGAATTATCCTGATCTAAACAAGCTTTATTATCAGAATCAAAATATTTAATTTTTTTCAAAATATTTTTCTATACAACTATTACAACCTCGCTTAATAAAATTTCCAAAAAAAGGTATAAAAAAAGACAAGACTCACGAACTGCCAACGAAAGCCCTTACAAGCACCGAGTAATACATCATTCATACGTGACGCACGTCTAATGGCGATAATCGTGTTGCGTGAGGAAATATCTCCACATTTCTTATACACCCATCCCGCGAATCGTGACGGATAGTAATTTCGAATAAGCTTCGAGTCTTCAGTTACGCACGTTTACACGCCTCCGTCGATAAAATTTCCTAGAGGCCCATAAATATGTATGCGTACGAACCTAAGATGCAGTTCACAATATCCACACTATATATAAACATTACGAGTAAGAACGCTCGAGCGAAAGACGTCCAAAAAAAAACATGTTCCGTCCATCAAATAAACATCAGCAAGATTCGCAGCTGAGTGATCAAACCACGTGATCTGTTAGCTCCCGTCGAAAGATCAAGGTGACGTTGAATTCGGTTAGATGGCGCCACCGTAGGGGGTTTCGCAAGTAAAACTTTCAGTACTAACGATCTCATCGTTTTGTAATACCCAGGCTCGATTAAGTGTACTGGAACTTTTATTTCCTATCAGGAATTATCATTTGGTACCATCATCGAGTATATATGGTTTTTAAGACGATCCATAGTCTCGATACTGCACCTAGAGATAGGACTGCTTTCACGGCAGTGGATGCGCATCTGTTCTCTCCTATGGCTTTCCGACTCTATGCAATTCGAAATGTAGTTCAAGTCTGACGATTACCTGCACGATTACTCGGACGATTACGCCGGCGCGACTATTGCGTCTTACGTAAACTTTCTTCGAATGACTTCATACGAGTCTCCCAGTATCCCATTTAATTCATTTCAATTTTTTTTTCACTCTCATCTCTGACTCCTTTCTTTCTTCTTCTTCTTCTCATTCCTGACGCGAGGGAGTCACTTGGCATATCTCCGATACACATCTGTGCATCGACCGCAGAGGTCACATCTCCGGCGATGATAATTGTCCAAGAAAATTACTTCACGAATCGCGGAAGCTTGCGCAACTTTCGTGCTTGCGTCTTCGGCCGAAGTTATATCCAGCTTCTTTCATGTAAAATCTTCTCGCTCGTCCATCGCAGGCTATTAAGTTCTGCTACGAATATTTTTTTATTTTTCACCCGTTCCATTATTCTTGAATTAAATAAATATCATTCCCAAGGTGCGGCTGTTACTCGTTAGGTATTTGGCAGGGAAAAAAATGCAATTTTACGCGAATGACTATTACATATGCTGTGAATGTGTCTTGTGCGCGGGAAATTTGAATTTATACTTGTAAAAAATCCAGGAAACGTATAACGACTAATGATTGTATACGTGTTTAATGAATATACCTATTACGAATAATGAGTGAAAACATTCACTTTCCTGTGCTTCGAGAAGCGCGCATCGAATACGGCTAATATCCACGTATTACGAAAGTGACGAAGGCCGTGTTCTTAGGAGGAACAGAAAAAGGAGAAAAAAAAAGAAATCAGTCGCTAATTCGCGTGCATCCTTCTTCGTCATTTTACGAGTTTACTGACGTCTTGGATTAATTTAATATACGTGAGAAACGTTGCTCAATATATATATATATATATATATATATATATTTCGCATATATATATATGTATATATATATATATTTCACTGCTCTCTATTGTGACGAAGTATCCTGCCTCCTGACATCAAGCAGATATTATCTGTGTGCTTTTACGACGCTCCAGGTTCTCCACCTACTATTTTTATTATTACTAAACATTTGTACTCTTTGAATTTCATGTGGATCTGAAATTCAGTCTATGCTGTGACAATAGACATAATGGCCGACGGGTCTTCTCGAGCTCCGACTTCCCAGTCGAGTGAGCACGATCCTCGTGCTGTAGGTCGTTTATGTACTAAGAGTCTTTCTCCCACCGCTACTATGTCTCCCCCCGCCCCTACATTCCCTAACCTTCTAAAAGACTCCCCTACTTATCTCCTGATTATCTTGTCCAGAGAGTATTCGTAGAAAGTGAAAAAAAGATTTAAAAAATCACTCAAGTACCCAGTCGTATATTTTCCCTTTCTCGAAAAGCCCAGAAAATTGAATTGCGAGAATGTGCTTTTCATTGGGAATGAGGTTTCGAATAAAGCTCCATATTGCGATATCGAAAAGCAAATTATGTATATCGATTAAAAAAAATTGTGTTCGACAAAACATTACAGTAAGGTCATTTTTTGACCATTTATAATTTATTTACGTTCCTTAATGTCCTGTCTAGTGATTTGCACTAATTGGTACTACATGTAAAGGTATCTCGATACGATTTTGACAATCTTTCCTATTTGAACCTTCGTTGATAGTGCAACGTTATCTGTTTCATTCTTTCCATGATTATCGGACAAAAAAATATTACAGTAAGGTCATTTTTTGACCATTTATAATTTATTTACGTTCCTTAATGTCTTGTCTAGTGATTTGTACTAATTGGTACTACATATAAAGGTATCTCGATACGATTTTGACAATCTTTCCTAATTGAACCTTCGTTGATAGTGCAACGTTATGTCCTTCATTCTTTCCATGATTATTGGACGAATTGGTTGTTCGATTCTACCTATTCCCTCCAATTGTTCTACAGTGAGACTGTCCATATCGACAGCGTCTTTCTCGTCGGCAAGTACAGCATTTACTATCCAATATCCGGTGAGTATTCCGTATACAGAATATTTTTGTAGTTCACTCTGAAACCAGTCCAAAGTCAAGTCCGAAATATGAGTTTCAGGTACGTGAAGTTGTCGCAATTCATAAACAAACTGACGATGATAAATTTCAACAAGATCATCGAAACTCTCTTCGATGACTTTGCCCTGTGCACTGGAATACATGAAGTAAAGAAAGTCTATGGCCACAGAGGTATGTCGCACGATTTGGAAGTCGAGCAACTTCACGTCCATGACTTTTCCTGCTGCATCGTGCTTGAACAAAATATTATTGTTCCAGGCATCGCCGTGGGACATTACGTCATATGTGTCATTTCGAGCCAGTAGCAATTCACGCATCACGTCGTACGCATTTTCGACGTAACGTTTAACCATTTCTATGCCTGCTCTCAACTCGTCCGTCTTTGGCTCTATCGATTCCAGAGTTTTAATTGCATAATTTAAACTAAAGGCAATTGACGATCCCACAGCCGGACGTGAATCTTGAGGGAATATAGCTTCCTTCAAGGGACTCATCAGGCTCTTAAATCCTTCAGGGTCACTGATCTTCAGCGCCAGGGATCTGGCGTGCAGCGACGCCAGTGTCTATGAAAATACGAAAAAGGGTGAGTAATGAATTTTTTTTTTTTTTTTTTTAATTTTATCTCGCACCTTGACCACCGCTATACAATGTTCCAGATCCAATAAATTACGTCTCTCGTTAACTACGTAACCTCGCGACTGCAAGTCCTCCATTATTATCTTCTCTGGATCAGCGTAAATGCACTCGGGTGTTATAGGACCAAAATGCGGAAGTAACTTCTGATAAACGTGTGCTTCGTTATGAAACAATTCTTCGTTCCTTACGAAACTTACGATTGGCCTGTGTCGCGGTATCCATTTGGTCATGAAGGATTTCTCGTATGCTGCATTGCCAAGTCCATTTAGTCATTAACTACTTAGCGTGACAAGATTGTAATGAGCCACTTACGTTTCCCATTGCCATATTTTCCAATGATCTTTGTCCTCAGCACAATGGACATGTAGTTGTCACCGATTTTTGTTCCTGGCTCCTCTTCGGCATGCTGTATCACAAGATCTTTGTCCTTCTCGAAGGTCCTCAGGAACCCCTCGAACTCCTGCTTGATTGCTGTGGGAAGTAAAATTAAATTGAGGATACACGGAGATTAGTCATCTGCGATAGGTAAATCCAGGGTCAAAGGACTCTTATCTGCTAGTTTCAATTAATCAGTGTGATCTACTGGAATCGTCATATGTCATTGTGGAGACACGATAAGGATACTGGTGCATCACGTTCCTCGGCACTGGCCGTAATACCCACTGACACACCAGAGCCGTAAATCAAGGTCTTGTCTATGACGTATATAAATGCTCCAGGCTGACATTATCCTATCAATCTTACTTATCAAATTTTCTTAAAGTATGGATAGAACGAGATCTGGCTCGGTTAACGATAATGTCACTGATAAGTTGCGAATAAAATTTTCGAAAAATACGTCAATGCATAATACAAAAAAAAACACTCCGAACGTCCCACGTGTCATGCCAATAAAAGCCTGCTGGCAAAAGGGTCTTATTGTAGATTCAACAGATACCTATGAATATACAAAAAATAGTTATCACCAATTTCCAATATTTATCAGATCCAAAATTCGTTTTATTTTTTTCCGAAAGATGTTACTTCCTTCTGTTTATCCCCGTATAATTTCAAAAAAAAAAAAAATATTTTCGACTGTCATACTTATTTGTCAAATTTTTCTCAGGTCGATTCGTTCCATTCTCGAAGGGTGCACTGTCACGTATTTTTATCTTCATTGTACGCGACACGATGGATTCTCAAGAATCGGATGACAGGTGAATCTTTCGCGGTTGCAGTTTCGCACGAATCGGTATACGCGAGTGCCGAGACGTCGATTGCCGATCGAATGTTAGGTGCGTATTCGTACCTGACATAGTTCGCTGCTCCATTTCTGTACTGCACTAGGCCTAGGCCAACAACGCACTATTCTGATAACTATGCGATTGCGATATTAAGTGCAATACAGGGGCCAGATAAATGCACTGGCTGCTAAAGCGCACCCGTTACGCAGAATGCGGCCGCTCCTTGGCACGCAGGAGGCGGGGGGCATAATAGGCGATCTTTGATTCTTGCCAGTTTTACATCGTCACGGCAATTCCTGCTTGACCATCCTAGACAATTATTATTACTTATCCCCGCTGCCAGTGACGTATCTCCCGAGGATATCATTGTCACTGTCGTAGGAAGAGCCGACAAGGCTGCTGTTATAATTACCATGGTACATAATATACCATATATACATTGTGCAATTGCAGATGGCATGACATAACGTTATAAGAAGCGTCG
The DNA here is from genome assembly GCA_030142375.1 of Calameuta pallipes. Taxonomy (NCBI): domain Eukaryota; kingdom Metazoa; phylum Arthropoda; class Insecta; order Hymenoptera; family Cephidae; genus Calameuta; species Calameuta pallipes. The sequence goes on along the minus strand of JARQSW010000377.1, from coordinate 264,267 downwards.
CGACGACCCGATCGTAACGAACCCATAAAGGGTTCAATGATGCGTCATGGGTTGATCTGGGAGTGCGTTTCATACGTGGATCCTGACAGGTAGAAAAATTCATAAAATATTATCCTCGCGTTGGTGGCACGTGGGTTAAAGAATTTTTGGGTAAATGCAAAGAAGTCACTTTATTACACTTGCGCAATAGTTTACAGAGCTGTTATCTATTATATAAATCGTTCGGATTAAATTTTTTTTATCGATTCTTTCTATTCTTCATTCTATTTCACAATTGCGTAACGACAATAGTTTACTTGTCCTTCGCTGATCTCGACTAGGATGATTACTCAGGGCAAATATTGTGCTAAGCGTTAAGATCATTTTTTACTTTTCACTATTATCTGTACTAGCTGTAAACCTTGGGGACAATTCTTGGGCAAGTTACTGTATCTTTTTGAGATTTAGAATAAAATTATCACACACCTATGCTATGATATCGTTGATAAGAATTTATGCGATTTTACAATTTCCACGTGCAGTTTTTTTCACTTGAAATGATATCCACCTTTATTGCACGATATGTTGAGGAAATTTTATTGATTTGATTTGGGTTTTAAAATAAAGGTTTTTTTTTAATATCAATTCATCACTGTGATCCTTTATCGAACTGGTGCAGACGAATGATTCTAATGACGATCAATCCAAACTACTATTCAATTCAGATCTCGTTACTCGTTCTCTAACGGTTGTTGTGATTCGATATTGACATTTACCCTGATACTGATAACGAATTAAAAAATCGAACCTGATAACACTCAATCAACAAACTTGCATAAGATAAGACATGGGATCATTCTCGTTCTTCCGTTTACGTATCTATTTGCAATACTCATTATTTATAACTATGACACTTGATAATGACAATGTTTCTCACACGCATAAAGATAATAGCTACACAGCCATAAATGATATTCACATAACCGGGAAACGTGTTTTTCGCGCTGCATCTAATTTCCTTGAGCGAAATAAAAAATTGCACTACGTTTTAATCAGAGACAAAAAATGTAAATTGCATAAAATTTTTGCTGTCTTTATTCAGCGCTGAGATGCACTATTCTTCTGTGTGAATAAATTACAATAAAACATATATACAAGACTGCCTGCACAAATCAGTAGCCGATTGAGAATAAATAATCAGCGATACATATAAAACTCAAGAGATTAATTTTTGGAAATTTCGTTGTGCCAATTTTCAAATTTAAGCAGGAAGATACTCGCGGCTGATTTCTTCAATTTCTTGATGGCCACTAGGCTGGTTTTGAAAATTCGCAGCGGTGATTCGGCTGTTATCCGGAAGGACATTGCCGCGCTGCTTATAGAAGGCAGGTCCTTGGGTAACCTGAGGGACTTCCGGGACGCCATAAACTGGACGAGCCTTGATTTTTTCAGGAACAGAATGAACCGAGTTAACTGGATGAACCGGAAGTGAGGATCCGTGAGAGAATTTTGATACGACGGGATTGCGAATGGCGGGTGTCTCTACGGATATGACGTCAAATTCATTCTGAGGACTAGCAGTGCTACCAACCCCATGATGACCATTCGGATTACCAGCTGAGTTATAACGGTATCCTTCAGAAGCTCTTATCTCAGCGGCTTGTCTGGAAAGGTTAGATAAAAAAAAATACACATTTTTTTTCCTCAAAATATCTTTCGTAAATCACAACTCTCGTATTACCTTCCAGCCTCTTCCATCGCCTTGACGATGATCTCGTTAATGGAATAGAAACTCTGAGTCTGAGAACAGTCGACCTGGTTCCACCATTCGCAGACCAGTCGCTCCTGATTGAAAAGCGTGCCGTTGGGACAGAGGAAGGAGTCCTTGCGTCCACCATTCTGACATATGTGGAAAACCTGACACTGAGCTTCTGTGTCTGCGTAATATCCAGGATATTGTTGCTGTTGGCAATCGAAACGAGTTTCCGGGACCTCGTAGAAGATGGGGTAGTCTTTTCCGGGTTCACCAGGTATCTCACCACCGGACATCTCCTCGTTATCTCTCAGAAGATGATTAGCGTAACCCTGGGTATAATCCAGCTGTCTCGCAGGATAATCCCTTCGGTATCCATTTTGCGCCTGTGGAGAATATTAGGAGATACAACGATCGATTATAAAATATTGGATGATCCCGTAGGATCAGACTGTGGATTATACTAATTCACGTATTCGCCAAAAAATGGCCCAATGAAATAAAAATTTTTCAAAAATATTTTCAGTCTCATCGCGAACCAACCTGAATGACGGAAATGGCACACAGGATCACGATACCGAATTTGAAGGCCATTATGGTCTCGTTAAAACTGTTTGCTGTACCAAAAGATGCTGGCTGATCTTTGATGCTCTTCTCAAAAATCATCTCCTTTATATACGATCTTTATGGGGACCAAGTCTATATGATTTTAAACGGTTCTTCCCCACCAGTTAAAAAAAAATAATCTAGACTCCTTGCGGTAGCTTTTGGAATACAGGCTGGCGAAAGTGATCTGTATTCGGCAATTAATGATGTAATCAAGAAGAGAAGAGGCCATCTTCTTCATAACCGACATTGTAATCCGTGACCCGATTCACTGATGATTGAGTACGCAGAGGTGTCAGCGAGCGATCCATCATAAAAATTTAAGCGACGTGAATGATACGGTCAAATCTTAAAGCAAACGCGAATGAATTGCAATGATTTTTTAAAGTGAATGCATCTTTTGCTATAGTGTAGATCAAAATTAAATGTATAGTTCGTACATATCGTCTAACCTAAAATCAATGTTACACACGTTAAAACGACGAATATTTTCTTTATAGGTACATATAATCATTACCAGCCGTTACGAAATCTGATGAAACGTACCTAACAACGTTATTGTATCATCCTATGATTTCTCTAATCGTGTCTATGCAGCGCGATTCTAGTCACTCAATGATTGCTCTTATGAAAGTTAGTTGCCAGCATCAAATGGTACTTGCATATAAAATTCGACATTATATAGGTCGCTGATTGCATTCAGAAAATGCTACCAGGTATATCTAATGCCATAATTTATAGGCTCTTCAGTTAAATATAAAATGACTTTAACGATCAATAAAATCCGAATTTTCATAATTTTCAGTAGCTTCAGCTAATTAACATTTTTTTTTATCATTTTGAACTCGTTTATCATCTTTTTTATTTTTCACGGTATACAATAGTGAATTATTAACTTCTACGGTACTGTCATAGCTTACGAGATCATTCGTAGTGTCCGTGACGTTGTGTTGGGATCATGTAACTATCCCATATTACGCTTTTAGTCATTCCACTGGCTGCATTTAGCCTCCAACTATTCTCCTTCCTACGTAGAGACCCTCTTACGTATTCCTAAGAACGCTTCTGTATACCAAGTTTCCTCTCTGGCAGATGATTTACGGAGATTCCCACGCCACCTAGTTTTCGCAAATGAAGACAAATCTGCGAAGCATGTCCGCTCTTCGTAGAGTCGCAAAGTGCAGCGAGTTATAGGACGTGCTAAATTGACTCTAGTCCTTAGTTACTTGCTCAAGTTTCTCGACTATTGGCTCCGGTCGGCCATTTTTTGTCTTTTAAAATTTCGTTAATAAATTTCGACCGTACTTTTGTTATTAACAAAGGCTCGAGAAAAATGAAAATTTTTTATATATCTGCCTTTTTTTTTAATAATGCAAAATAATGTGCAATTTAGTGCTCTTCTCGAGTCTATGCGAAATTTACATCCGGCGTCTCGGAAATAGGAGGGTTGTAGAAAACAAAAGAAACTATGAGAGGCTGCCGTTCTTTTCTTAATGAAGCAAGTAGCATGCAATTGTTCTTGGGTTTCATTATAGACGTAGGATGTAACTATGAGAGAGACGCTACGCTTCTTTTGCTTATTGCGTGCATTCTGATTGTCTGTTACTACTGTTCTGCATACGTAAAGATCCTGTAATTGACATAGCGTGTTATGCACGAGCCATGCCTATCTCGAACCGAATTGTCCAAGACTTTTCTTAATCATTAATGCAATTGGTTAGATAAAAGATCCGATAGTCGTTTCTTTTATTTCCTTTTATTATTAAATTAAATATGTACACGTTAGATGTGATATAAAGTTTATTAAATTCCTAAGTCTATGAAGCACATTAAATAATATACGAAAAATTTATTTTAATTTATTTAATTATAACGCTGGAAGATACCTCGTACGATCTCGCCTTTCGTCTCTCTCGTTACCAAAAATTTCAGGAGGCAGATAATCGACATTTTCAAAATTTTCTCCATGACCGATTCTGCAATCAAATTTTCCAAAATTATTTTCTGTACTTTTTATATTTTTTACAAATTTTTCGTCGTCTCCGTTTCTCGCTGACTCCGACGGAAGGTATCCTTGATTATTTTGAATCCGATTTCGTTTTCCAAAAATAGGAACGTTGCTTGTAGAATGAGTTTCATCCCTTTGTAAACCACCCTTATAGTCTCCAGTATTATGTTCGTTAAAGTTATCAGTTGTCCTAGCTACGCCATTACCGTACCCTGTACTGATACTAGTGATTTCACCAGGACTAGTAGTTCCTGAGGGAGTCTTAGTTGCTAAGGACGTTCGTCCTTGCCCAGTAAGTATTCCATTGGTGTTTGGATTCGGCCTAATACCAGGGTATCCATTATTCGCATTTAAACCGAATCCTGGAGATCCCGCTTCCTGTCTCGGGGGTCCTGATGGATATTCATTACTGGGATAATGACCGTTGAAATTCAATGAACCCATTCCTGTAACTCGATCATTAGGAACGTCCTGCGATTCCACAGGAAGGACAGGAGCAATCGTACCGGCTATTGCATTTGAACCAGTCAATTCCCTGTTAGGTCCTGGATATCCATTACCAATTCCACCCTGTAAACCACCGGTTACCCTTTGAACTTTTCTGCCTGAATTTTTCTGATGGCTGTTATCAGGAGTCAAAATAGACTCTGATCGATCCTGCCAAAGTTGAGGTTGAATATTAATGCTGGGTTCACATTGTTTTTTACGATAATCTCTGAATGATTCCGATGAATGATTTACGTTCTTATCTAAATCATTATTTTTTGGTAAACCATTTATTTCGTATTTATCCTCGTGTTCATTTGGATACAAATACGTTATGCCAGGTCTCGATGATCTTTCTCCAAAATGATTTTCATTGTCAATTATATTTCGTCCATCAGACGTCTTGCTTCCGTGAGCAGGTATAGGATAATGATTATTTTGCTGATAAGACTTATCAAATTTTTCACTAAAAAAAGGAATTCCTGCTGGTTCGTTATCGGGATAATTTTCTCCCTGTGATTTTGGCCCATTAACAAAATGATCATTTCGATCATGATTTCGTAGTTTATTACGAAAATGATTAATTCCTTGTATATTTGAAAAACGATTACTATCATGATCATTATTTTTATCGTATCCCTTATCAAAATTCGTATCCCCCTTTGACCTTTCGTTAAACGAACTTTGTTGGTTTCCCTGTGTCGGATATTCCTCCTTTTCAAAGTTTCTCCTGGCTTCGTTAAGATCAAAATGATCTCTACCGGCGCCATCATTAAACCGACTGTTTCTATTATTCTGTGAGTTAAAAATCCTCCGAATAGAAGGAATCTTCTCGTAACCATTCAAACTTTCGTCCTTACGTCTCGAATTGTATATACTCCGATCGCAATCTCCCTGGACCGAATGATTCTCATGAGATTCCCTATTCTCGTTAGTCTTATCTCGATTTTTCGATCTTTCCTCAAGCCTGCCAACATCCTGTCCAAAATTATTTGAAATCCTCTGTTGACCGGGATCCTTCCTGTCCTTATAGTTTCCGCTCGGACGATTTTCATTGCCTCCAATATTCTTAACGTTACTTTGGTAACCATGAATTTCTTTATTCCTAGTATAATCAGAAGAACCCTCGCCAGTTCCGGCTAGTGACAAATCGAAGCCGTCGTTCAGGATATTGCTTCTACCATTATAGGATACGGAAGGATTCTGATCGCCATCTTTCAATGAATAATCATTTTCCGGATGTTCAGACTCCGAACGACCACGTTCGTTTCCACGATTATTTCTTGCATTCAAATAATAAAGTTCGATCGCGTCGTCGCACTCAAAGTCGTACCACCAATCGCACACGAAATATTTCTGATTGAATATACTCCCACCAGGACACAGAAACGAACTTTTTACGCCCCCTGTGTTGCAGACGTGAAATACCTAAAAATGAAAAAAATTATATTTTAAATTTTTCAACCAATCAAATTCTTCGTACGCCTTATCGGTAAGATGATTTAATACCTGGCATCGTGTTTCGACGTCTGCATAATATCCTCCAGCTATTTTACCTTCACAGGTAAATGACGTTTCCGGTACTTTATTAAAAATCGGATAGTCCTTCTCAGGAGTCCCAGGCACTACGTCCTGCCAACCTTTACCATTCAATTGATCAGCAACTTCGGAATCAAGTAATCCTAAATTTTCCAAAGTACCTTTGTCCTTGTTGGATCCTTCTGATCCTCCAGGATACTCGCTTCCGTATTCCGTGTCGTCATATCCTTGCTGGGTCGAAGGCTACAATGAGAAAAAATATTTTTAATAAATTTATTGGTACACGTGGAATATTACTAAAAATAATAATTGTAATTTAAATACATTAGATACGGCCAATGGAAGCGTAATGAACAGGAGAATCGTGAGGATAGAAAGTGGATCCCTACGTATGTTCTACATTTCTAAAAATATTGTGCAACCTTTGTGCAAGTTGCAGTCCGATAGATAATGCAGCTGGTGCTTCATTTCACACCACTTGCGCAATACATCGACCGCTCGGTTCCCGCAACTCGATGCGTCTAGATAAATCATTTGGACATTCTATACTAAATCACGTTCTCTACCCACGACCCTTTCGAGTGACGAGTGGGATGGACGATACGTATAAAGATTGTCGATAAAGTAGAAAACTGTATCTCGACAATAAAAACGTACAAGATCAATACTAACATTTGTAAACGAATGATCCTTTGGAGAAAAAAATTTACGAACCCTGTACACGACTATAAAACGTTAACGCAGGTATTTTGATTTTCTTTTGTGAATCAGTTAATTTATATTTTTCTTTTTTCATATATCAAGACCACTTACCGACTTAGCTGCAACAGCCAGGAGCAATGAGGCAAGAGCAAGCAGCATATCTTATTCAGTGGAAATAACGTTGAAATATGAGGAAGAAGAATCGTTGAAAAGCACGCAAAGTTCTAACGTCTAGCACGATAATGTTATAGCAGGGTGAATGCCGTGCGGTTTAAACACTGTTATACTCCTTTGTACAGAACGAATAAACTATCTGAGCACTCGGTGTGATTGACCTTTATGGGTACGTTCAGTGCTCTTGGTATCTTGGAATCGTCCTCGCGACACGGATGCACTAACCCACTGTGAATCCTTTCGCAGCCAGTTGGGATCGTTCGATAAGTCGATGACTGGCAAACTCAATGATCGGTGATCGAGAGGGAGGATCGAAGGATCGAGCACTCCTCGGACTCGTCTTCCCGATCGAGCACGGAATGTGAATCTGCCGGGATATAACGTTCGCCATTCGCATTTATAGTGCATCCCCACGAGTGCTCGAATTTCTATTTATTCGATATGGAGATACCATTGCCAATGAATCCAAAGACATTCTAACACACGAGTGAAGGATTGCGAGCTACTTCGATAATAGAAAAGTGTCGCCATTCAGGCTAAAGTAAGTCCAGGCACACTATATTTAATTTGGAAGAAAAATGGATTTTATTAATTTTTACTTTCACTACAGATCGACTCGATTATAGTAAAATAGTAAAAGTTATTTTTATAGGGCAATATGCTAATTCTTCTCTTTCTCAATACTCAATAGGATGTACCTGTGTCAGGCATCATCATTCGGAGTAAAACGGCCATCTGCAGAAACAGCGACTAATGCGTCACAGGCCTCTCACTAATTCCACAAAGGGCATCATCCATAAAGCAACCTTAGACTAACACAGCTCGAATCCTCTTCTCGATACCAGGAGAATCTCTATATTAGCAAGTAGTTCCCTTGTTAAATATTCAAATGGTGTGCGCATCCCATAAATATCCAACAGGATACAGACTCGGCCGTTACATTAAAAGTACCCGAATTTCATTCATACAAAATAAACACCCTGTACACTCTATAAAAAATTAATCCTCGTTACACATTAGATCCTAGACTAAACTTATCAGTTTTTCTGTTATCGATGCATGACCTCCATCTTTCATCCAGCTTCCCACGATCGTCCATGCCGCCAGCCAGTGATCCAAATAGATCGAATCTGATGAAGATCTTGAGCACGACTGTTCCCTCGGCGCCATTGGCTTCCATCTATCCAAGATTACAACTCGTACTTCCTTCTACAAGACAGCGGGATCCAGTGCCCTGTTTACTTTCCTTCTTAGTGCAATGAGATGCAGATGCACCAGATACAGAGAACTGCACTCTCACCAAAGTGCTCGGCCGCGCGACTTCTTACTTTATACGAAACATGCCCATGTACCCGTACATGTCTATGTACTCATAACCAGTTATGTACATGACCGTATATACATATATCTTTGATTTAATTCGAGATTATCCTCAGGGCAGAGGCAGAACTTCTCTCGAATATAGATCGTTTAACCGTGGTCTAAAATATCCCTATGCTTCCTGATTATATCCACCGGCTATCCCTTGAGAAATTTGATGCTCTGATGCCCAATAATTAATTTCGCTATTGACTGAGCTTGCTCGGTAGCTCAGGGGTTGCTGCCTTCTGTAGTCTTGATGTTATCTCACAATAGTTTCTATGAACGATTATTCTCCCAGAAAGCGCACTGGTCTCTGAGTCTAGTTACAGTCAATAGTGGAGATAGGCTTTGTAACAAGGCATACAAGACGTTTCACTAGGTAGAACAGTGTTTCAGGTTAGTTTCCAGACCACAGCTCAAAGTTTCTCGTGCAGGTTGCTCGGAGTCTGGAAAGCGGAGGATGGAGAATGGAGAATGTGAATGTCGCCTGGCGATATACGCGACGCTGTACACCGTAGTAAATCCGATTGCCTTCGTGCAAGGTGCTGCTCCTCGTTTCGCACTTTTGGAACCCCGTAATATTCTCGCTGGGATTTTTCAGTTGAATTTACGTACGCTTAGTTTGTCGCTGCTTATGGGAAATTGTGTTTCCTTTAAGCTCAGTTGAAAAAACACATCTACATTTTTATGAACGAACTTGCTCTGTATTTATACTTTTAGATATACATGAACTTCAGTCTGAGTCCTTAGACCGTTTATACGCGGGTGTACAGGGTTATGAGATGTAACGAAAAATGTGTTTTTTTTTTCTTTTGAAAAACATTATTACGTGAAATTAAGTATAATTCTTAGCATATAAAAACAACAGTTACTATATCTAACACAGGCACGAATTCCAATTGGAATATTTTTGACATTCATCATTCGTTAAAAATAAATATCTTCATTCACTCTTATATACGTTTCCTATAGTCGTACAATTTGTGTAGATCACAATAATTCAAAAAATATTTTTGCATTGTGAGAGAAAATTTAATTCGTTTTTTGGTCTAGGATTTTTTTCGTTTTAATGGCTCATCTTCTACGTGCCAGTCCTGCGTTATGAAGAACGTTGTAGATTTTTTCACGTGGAATCTTTTCAGCCTCACGATCGATCACCTGTGATAATATTTTAATTGATTGATCAACATTTTTTTTTAATTCTCAAGCAAACCTCAATTTTACCTGCATTTCCTTATTAGTGAACCAGGACTCCTTCGCAAGACCAGCAGCGATCCTTGGATTTTCGTAGAAGGAATTTTTCAGTTCGTTAGGCAGAGCGTTTTCCATGGCTGAATTTATGAGGACTGCAGGATGAGCATAGGGTGTTTCCGGATGAACTAGAAATTGAGGAGCTGCAGCGCACAGGCCCAAAAATCCAAGTAAGACGATCACCTTCATTGTGCTTTCTGAAATGAGTCTGATTGTCAGAATTTTACGTGAATTCTATATTTTAATTTTTAGTCCCACTCTATTGGCAGAACTGTCTTGGCACCTTATTTCGTCAAAAGACATTTTAAATCATCAGCCTTACGTTGAAAACAATTTTTTTAAAAACGAACATCTGAGATCGTAGACACGTAATGCTTTTGATGACTACTTAAAATGAATTAGCCATTAGTATCTCCGTATACCTACTAATAATTACATTAGATCGTAAATAACAGAAATACTTGCACGCAATGCAAAATTGCGTACGGATTACTCAATGCACTCATAATTTACATTCCAGACACGACTCATCGCACTTTCTTAATTCGCGAACTCAGTAAAAAGAGTGTCGAATGAAAATTTTCTTTTTCTTATACGTTTTCGAAAATTATAAAAACCAAAAATTATCAACATATCACACAAACCGTAAAACACGTTAAAAATCCTGAGGGCTCGTTTTTAGGATAATCAATTCAAATCAAAATGGTCACGGTGCACGAACTTAGTTAAGTCGATTTTCATATATATATATATATATATATATTTTGTTTTTGACAAATCTCACACACTCACCTTTTAACGTCAGCTCAAAAATTCGTGAATAGAGTTTCGCGTGTGCGTCTAACTGAATGCACGTTCCGTGGCTGTGTTTCCTTATATACGAGAGCGGCCCGATACTCGAGGCGAAGCTTGAGGTTAAACGCGAAGTCCCAGGTTGACCAGCAACTTAGGGAACCTGCTGGACCTTCTGATGACCCTCGTGCTACTTGGTGGACGGTAAACGGTAGATAGTAAATGTTAGTATGTGACAGGAGACGAGGGCGCTAACCTTTGTAAACTCAGTCAAGGATGCTGCTACGCAAAACCCTGAACGATCTCGAGCAAGTTTGGCGGTTGGAATTTCCTGGCTGAAACTTGCTGATCTGCCAAGGATGTCTCTTGCTATTTTACTTGAGAAGATCGAAGCTTCCCAAACGAGGTTCATCCTCAAGTTTACCCTTATCCTTTATCTAGAACTTGACCTTTAACGAACTACTGCCTCGAGTGCCTTGCTCAATCCGTGCGTTCTCAAAGACATAAAATTATATTAAGTCTGACGTTAATGACAGTGAAACAGGTTGGACGAATTTTTCGTATTAAAAAAATTAGTCCAGCAATAAATTTTGTATCGATTTTCACTTTTATTACTAGTGACTCGGGATTCAACGAAGCAAATCTCGAGGATTGATTTCGCGGTTTGATACTTATAGACGTAATATCCAATCACTGATCGTTTTTAATTCTAGTCAATCGATAGTCCAGTTATTAAATGTCGATCGAGTTTTTGTATTTTTAAATTGAAAATCATCGAACCCAGTGACTTTCGTTAGGTCAGAATTTCATAAGGCAGTGAAAGAACGAAACGATTTGTAAATCTTATGTAAATCGATCGTAACTCAGTGAAATGACGATGCTGCGTGAATTCGAGCTGGCTGGTTACTTTAAATAAAGGTCAGTTCACGTACCGCGTGTCAAGTAGCTCCTGTCGCGCGAACTAACGTGCTTTCGCACTTGCACAAGTGCTAATCCAAGCCCGTTTTCCGGTTCGCGCATTACGCGTATTGCATTTCGCACTTGGCGAACGTCAAGAGAAGGAATTAAATATTTTTTAAATCGATATAAATTACAACTGCGAATTCACGTCGAATCGATAATTATTCCCTTGATATAACTTTATTTAAAAATATATATAATCTTTGCCACCAAGGACGACCGAGGTCGTTTCCTCGTGACTGTCTTCATCCAGCGTACCTATATAGATATACCTTCATCGCAATAACTTCCTCCTTTCGCTCTTCCGTTTCCAGCGAATCGTAAGAGATGAAGGCACGTTTATGAGTCTTGTTAATCAGGTCAATGTTGTGACCTTAGGACTGGCTAAGGTGTTCGCTGTACGCACTGGTTATCCTTGTCTCTTAACCAAGGAAGTGCCACTTCACTTTGATCATTAGTATGAGTTATCCATTTCTAATATGATGCACGTAGTACTTTTTTTGTTTATAAATGTCAAATATTTATATGGTAATTCTCTCACTTGGATTCCGTGTATATTTAGAGCAATTCTCAAATTTTGAATATCAAACACATTTTCATTTCCACTCACGTTTCCGCAGATATACCATTTTTGCTTAACAGCAATATTCGACAGCAATAATTTGTCCCTAGTAACGTATTCGTATCCTGGTAAAGGTCTGAAGTTTCTGCTTTATGGCGAATAGGGGTTCAGACCGTGTTCAAAGTTTTACTGCAAATGGGGTAAACCGGGGTCATTTTGTCAATTCGGGTTTCTCGGATGTAGACAGAGAAACTGACAGCTGTCGAAAATTCTAGTGATTTTACGTCTTTACTTTAATTCATTTACATTAATTTTTTTTCGCAGCTGATACAGACTTCTTGATGGTAATTTTAATCAATGTTATATCAGTGTCGGTATGTTACTCTATGCGGTAATCACGATTCGCTTTCAAATAGGAGAATTTCCGTTTCTTACCGCAGGCAGCAGCACTGTCTTAGTCACTGCGGAGACAGGCCTCAAAGTGTACATAGAAGTACGGGTTTACCAAGTTCCAAAGTCGTGGGAAAGTTTGTGCTCACAGCCAATGATCTAATGGATGGACGCTGTAAGTATATTTTTTAAAAATTGTGTGCTTTATAATTAAGATTTTTGATAGGTTAGATATTTTATTATTTAAAGAATCAGTCGAGGACCCGGGATATTAAAATTTTCGGTTACTTTTACAGAGTACTTGATATATTTTTATAGACGTCGTTATTTCATTTTGAAACTCAATTCCTGCGGTATTGGATATATTAATACGTCTTTCAGTGCAGTGCGTTTTTGCCTTAAAACGACTTGAGTGAAAGGCATATTTTTAATAGGACATAAACCGACTACAAGTCTGACATAATTATCGACCTTGTCCCAGATTTTAGTCCCTTTTCTTCGTGCGTGTGTATAATTAGTTGAAATCAATACATTCTATACGGATGCAGATCGCCATAAAAAAGACATAAAAATAATACGTATTCGAGTTTACCATACTATAAACGAATAATTCGGGGACTTGTAAATAATTCATTACTTCCTAATTGAGATTATCTGTATGCCAGTTTAGAGTTTTCAAAATTTGCGAATTGTAAAAAAAAATATATTTAATTCCTTTTATTGATCAATCGACAAGCATGTATGATTATGTACATCCCGTGACCTACGGCGAGTTCAATGATTCTTGATTCGAGAAAGTAGTTAACAAAGGTCAAGGTTCACGGTTTCCAATCAATCCTCTTATAATCAATGATGGTAGTAATCGTAAGCAGGGGAGATGGTCTTCTGGTAGACCGGAACAGAAGCGTGAGCGACAGCCGGTGCAAAGGCTTTGCCTACTACAGGAACAGAACCATGAACTTGCACGTGGTCTAGATGGGCAGTCTTGATAAGAGTGGGCTCTTGAACAGAGACCCTCTCAACTTTTGTAGCTGGTTCGACAACGTCAAATTCCTGGAGAGTCTCGATGGGTCGACTTACAACAACGCGACGGGTGGACACGCGTTCGCCGGCAGCTTCTGCGAATTCAGGAGCAGCAGTGGCGGAGAGGACGCGGGCGCGAACGTGGCCAGCATCTCCTACATGGGAGGCGGGTCCTTCGCGACCAAATCCGACCTTGAATTCGAATGGACATTTTTTGACGTACTGATAAAACCGATGAAATAGATTTTTTTTAAAACTCAAATTCTACCTCAGCGACTCCTCCACGAGCGGTTAGAAGTTCAATAAGTTTGTGCTGGTTGGAGTGGTTTTCCTCAGGGCTGTTTCTAACGCTGGCGACTACCGCTGGGGCAGGATCGTGAGCTGCCAGACGGGCTGCAGCTTCCAGGGGCGCAGCGCCGTTCGAGTGAGCGTAGACTTCTGGCTGCGATGCGATCTTCGTATTTGCCTTTAATTCAAAAAACTTTTTTGCATTGATCTATTTCAAATTACGAAGAACCAGTAGTGCATTCATAACGTTAACATGGTCTCTGTGCTATTGCGTAAAAACGTAACGGGGGCAGTGTTACCTATTTTACTTCTGTAATAGATATTTAAAGGTCAATACCGGGATGTCTTTTGTCTCGATTAGTAACGGTCATGGGTACGTATCTGCAAGGACGTATATACATCCGCTTACACTGAACCAGTAAACCTTTCCCTTGGCTACAGGATATGCGTTTTTTTTCTTTCTAAATTTTGATAACGATCAGTGATATATTATCGCAAGGATACCTGAGAGGCATGAGCGTTCTCGATGTACTCGTTGTAGCTTTGCTCCTGCTGCCTGTGAGCTTCAGCCTGTTGCTCGATGCTGCGGAAGTTAGGATTCTCAACGACAACGGACTCGTCCTCGAAGCTGGGTGCGGGGGTGGAAGAGACTTGAGGTGGTGCATGGGTGGAAGACGAAACGTAGACCGGTGCTGGAGTCACGTGGACAGGAGCATGGGCAACAACGGGGACGAGACCCTGGGGTGCGTGAGAGATGGCACCAGGATGAGGAATCACTTGGTGAGAGTCTGGTACAGGAGTCACGGAAATTGGTGCAGCATCTGCAAGAGGATGGATCACGGCTGGTCCTCTTTGTAGTTTCGAAGTTGGCTCGTCCAGTTCAACCAGGGCGGAACCGGCTGGTCTGATGACAACACGTTCCTCGATATCGTAGAATTGCTTCTGAATAGCTGGACGACGGACCTGCATTTTCAATTGAATTAATTAAGAGAGTCTGAAATTTGGGACAGGGTCTGGGATGATCTTTCAGTTACCTCAACTTTGCGGGTGGACACTGCGGGTTTTACAACGTCCAGCTGCTTCTGAATTACTGCGTGCTGAGCTTCGATCCTTGTTACTGGCACATGGGAGACAGTTGGCACATGCTTGACTACGGGGACAGCGGCTACAGCTGGCACTTGGGCAGTTGCGTAGCCAACGTGGTGAGCTTCTATTCTGGCAGGGATTCCTGCTGGGGCTGCATATTGAAGATGAGGTCCGTAGGTCAGTGGTGCAGGTGCAGGTGCATGTTGCAGTGCTGGTGCAGCTGCGTATCCCAAGTGTGCTGACTGTCCTGCGTATCCCACGTGTGCTGACTGTCCTGCGTATCCCACGTGTGATGACTGTCCTGCGTATCCCACGTGTGATGACTGTCCTGCGTATCCCAAATGTGCTGACTGTCCTGCGTAACTGTCTACGTAAGTAACTCCTGCAGGATTCAGGTAAGGCAGTCTTACTGCTACGTGACCGGAGAGGGCAACCTGTAGCAGGGCTGCTACCACCATAAAAAACTTCATTCTGTGAAATAAATGAATTGAGGTTATTAGCAAAGTGCAACGGGTTCCCGTAGGGCGGAAACCGATTCGGGTGAGGGGAATATCCTGTAAGTGGCTGGAACGTTCTGGAAATTTCTCGAAAGCACATTGTCAAGTGTTGGTAATACTCGAAAGCGAGAATAACTTTGAGTGGAATAAGCTTAGTATTAAAGTTTGCCGAGTTGCTGCGGTTGATGATGGTAACTTGTACATACAGGAGGTTAAAGCTGCCCCAATGTCGGAAAACGATCGCATGGTTAAATCCGGCTAATATAGTGGAATTAATATCATTTGGATGAAAGCGTTAGTTTAACGTTAAACGAAATGAACCTGAAAGTTCCTCAAAATTTAAACTCTCGAGTGAATAAAAATTTGCATTAATATACGACGGCCTTGCTTATACTTCTAGTTGTTACGCCTCCGGACATTGGACAGGACTGTCAAGAAATGCTGCTGTTACTTTCGATCGCGTTTACATGCATACTCGGTCTAATTTTATACGCGCGACTCGAGTAAAAATTTTAAAAAATTTTTTAAAAAAATTTTTCTCTGTTTCTTAACCATATATACAGTCCGGAATGGTAATGTGCAATTAATGTCCTTTGCAACGTTGTCAATTTTTTTGCGCAAATACTTGTTCTTTTGGATTTCTATACAAATAATTTTCCAGCTAACGCTATCTTGAATTTGCCATTTTCGAATTTTTCTTTTTACAAAATTTTGATTGTTTTTCACCCTCGACGGCTTCTCTTTTTTTTTATTTTTGTCTACAGCGTTTGGCTAACCTGAGTAACGTGGAGCAAAGGAGGGTAGTGAGACTGTATCCCGTGAGTGGCACAGCGTTGCTTATATGCTCACGTGGTGAACAAGAGGGGCGTCTCCTTCCCCACGTCGGCTGAGGATACTCGAGGCGTCGCGGCGTCGCGGCGTGGTGGAGGGCGACCCCTCCAGACAAGGGCCAACCATGTCCGGCCAGAACTGGGTCGTTCGCTCCATCTTTAAAATTTGCACTTGATTCAATAATCCGATGGGGCTGCTGAATCGAATGATTGGTGATCTCAAATTTCGATGATGAATATTAACCAGACGCTGGCTCGCCTCTTGCATTTTTCTTTCGCAATAATCACGAATCTTTATAGTCGCAGTTTACTTTCGATTGTAATAACTTAATTGTTAGTCAGTCGGATATTATCGATCATGTTTATCGATTGATTTTTTTTCTTTTTTTTTTTTTTTTTCTTTAAGGAATCCTTTTACAGAACTAGATCGCCTTTACGTAACGCCAGGACTCGTTTTCAGTCTGCCGGCAGTTACGGCTCTTGACATTCTGGAGCAAGAGGATGAAACGGGACACGAAAATTCTCGTTAATGAAGAAATGTCGATAGGAATCAATAAAACCAATATATTTTTTAAAAGTCAATTAGCTCCTTCCGCAAGATCAGATAGCAGCTTGTAAATTCATGTACCGACATCGACACCTCATAAATTTCTTAAATTAATATGTACCTGTAGATTGGGTATTCCAATTATATCTTTTTCATTATTTTAGCATGGGTAAGTTGGCAGCCCTGCACCTGGAGTAAATGAATTTATAGATTTTATAATAAACACATTCAATGTGTTTCAATATAATAAAAACATTCTCTGCCCAATATGCATTCGTTGCGAATTGAGAGCAGCAATCAATAATAAATAATTACCAACAATTTATTTGTGATTTTCGAAAATATCCGTAAATAACGACAAAGCTCTTTATTATTATACTCGAGTAAAATAAATATCCGTTTTAAATCGTACCATTTTTTTCAATTCACTATACTATAGTGTATATGCATTGTCCGACCAATCTGTTTGGATTGCCATTACCGATGACGCAATCGTGGCCGCTCATGATAGGATATTCAGCAAAAGCCTACTGGGTAATATCCTAGAAGCAAAAGAAATTAAAAGTGAAACTTTTTGGTACACGTTGATACTTCGCCTGATCGATACTCCAAACGCTTTATAATTACAATCGAATCCGTGATTTATATGCAAGTCGTGTTTCCCTTCGCTCCGTGTAAATTCTACACAATGCCGATAGCGGCTAACAGGAGGATCGATACGAATTTTTCATTTGCAAGTAAAAAGGGCGCTTTCTTTACTTTCCTAGATCCAAGACGTACGTGCTTATTCATAGTCTCAGTGTCCGTATTGATTTATGAAAAAATTTCGTCGAATGGATACTTGTCCTAAAAACGATAAAAATCGTGACGATTGTCCTGTGAGAAAAATTTGAAAAAAAGTACAACTTATCGAATAGATTTGAATTGTTGAATTTTATTAAGATAATAGTGTCCTTGACCTCAAGTTATGAGTCAATTAAAGGAAGCATAGATAAGTCCGTACTAGGAGTTTAATAGCCAATAGTAAACCACACCTCCCACGCTTGACTGACGGAGTGAAAGGAACAATTATAAAAGTGACGTCTGACGTCTCGACGCTCCGGCACGTTCCGATCGAACAAAGACGCGTGCCGTATTATCGATCTCTTAACTTCGGTATCTAATTCTATTGGTTTAACTATTCGGATCAGTCAGTCGAATTCACGCCGAGTTTGATAATTTTGACTTTTTCGAAACCCACGATCGAGATTTTGCTCTGTGATTGGAGCGGCGAAAGGTGTGCTGTACGTGTGTCTTGCCGAGTGTCGATAAGGCTTATGGCTTCGTGTTCTTTTGCCTTTTACGGCAACGTCAGCGTAGCGATCGGAATCTCCAAGGCGTTTACAATTTGCGACACTGCGTCTGGGAAGTCTGGGTCTTGGGACTTTTTTTTGTGTATTTGCACCTTGTAAAGTGCGATTTTTTTTTGTTGATAATTTTGCATTTTTTTCGTGTATTAGAATTTTACTGTTTTTCAATAAGACTGTACAAATTTCTTGAGATAGATCATGGTACGATATTTTTTGTACGTTACGCAAGTGGTTTGCGGCTTACTTGGACATCCGGCTGGGTAACCGGATCTTAACAGTGGGTGTTGAGATCGATGGATATAATTATTTTTGAAAAAAAACAAAATTTGAGCCAAATGGGAGCAAGTTGAATAGTTGAGAGCGAAAAGTACTTTTGGTTCAGGCAGTCATCAGGCACTTATGTACTCATGTATTCAGACTTGTGTAGTTTAAAAAGTCTTTGAGGTTGTCTGGATAAGTTCTTATAAAGGGTTTTGAATCCTTGGGTGACACGTATCGCGACCTTGAGACAAATTCTTAAAGACTCGTTTCGATTGGCACATTATGTATATTTGTATTCAGAATCGAGATAATAAGATCGTGATTACTGTAATGCATGGGAATCATTTTATTTTATCGTCGACGAAACATCGACGAATCGATATCGATTTGGTTGGTCTGGATAATTTCAGGGTTTTCACTGCACGGCTTTGGGTTCGATCCGCTTCTGTCCTTTTTTTCTTGCGTAACATTTGGTGTAACTCGTGAGCGCGAGACAATCGTATACATTTTAAACGATCTTCCAAATCACTCCTATAGATCATGATCTATTCCAACCAAGTCACCAAAGCCCACGCCACCCGTTCTTGGGATCTTAGATCATTTTCGAACTCGTGCAATCCTAGCACGTTCTACATTTTCGAAATCCGACTATCGTGAAAATATCGTGAAAACCAGCTGTTATATTCATACCAAATATTGTTAGACACAATTACTTTTGTTTTTAATAAAATCCATTTTTTACCCAAATCAAGGTTATCCACAATATTTTTATTCATATCGATCACCACAAAATTGACTTGAAACTGATACATACGAAATCGTATCTTACGATCTCTGCTCCAAAACGATCGAATTACTCCAAGTAGGGAGTGTCTACATAATGATCCTCTTTATAATTTTATATAGAAACCCAATGACGAAATTCCCAAAGAATTATAACAGTAGCCCCCGGGTGCATTTTACGCGTAAATTACACGCGCACCGAGCGCGAAGATGCGTCGACGTCGCCCTCGACGCCAATGCACCACCATGCATAATGCCAACAATTCTTTACGGTGCATTACGCAAAGCCTTTCTACCCAAGTCATAACCGCGTAGATATAGACGCATCCAAAAAAGCCAAACCTGCAACATCCGAAAGTGCATCAACCCAATTTCCCACGCAGATGCACTTTGCACATCGGCAGATGAGAAACCTGCGAAAATACATTTGCGATCCGATCTTCAGGTTTGTCCTACCCCGCATGCTGCTTTCAAATTAATCAATTGCTCACGGTCATTAATTTCTCAATGCACGTTGGGTGGTGCATCCACTGCAATGGGGATAATCGCTCGTTCGCCGTTTTACGCCTGACGTCAAATCAATCGCCACGGTTAGTGCTAAGTGCACACTTTTTTTGACCTTCTTTTCAAGCCATACCAACATGATAAAAGTCACGGAATCGTTGTCCGATCTGTCATTATAAAATAATTTCTATACGCGATGTACAGGACTACGTCAGTTTTTGTAATTGCGCAATTACTCAAGTTTCGAGAAGTCCGCCCGAAAAGAGAGCAGAATTTTACGCGTCCAGCTGAGAATTCCTAAGCGAGGCATTTCGTATTTATTCGTTCGTTGCTCTTTCTTGCATACTTAGTATGTCTCGGCAGTGCATACTGGAATATCTGGACATGTTCTCGGAGCCGATCACGCCCACTGCCAGACATTTATATAACGACGTAAAGTACTTACGGAAAGAGCGTGTGACGTTACGTGGAATTGCATTTACTGTGTATCGCACTGTCGTGTGAAATATAACGCGTTACTCGAAATGCCAGATATATCGGTCGGATGGGTTTGCAAATGTTTTTTTGCGTAAAATATTGCGCAAGGCCGGCAGATTGAAAGAGGGAAAATATTATTTATTCCTTTTGTAAATTATTTATCGGCCGTGCCTGTAACGAATATCCAAAAGATCCGGTTGCTTTGTTTCTCAATGCAGTGACTGGGAATAATTTATAAGCTCGTTAATAAATCTTAAATTAAAAACTCGATGACCTCCGCTATATCATTAGTGCAGATTCAAAAATAATTGCCCTAAGGACCGGACGGTCATAGGCGATGGCAGAATAGGATCTATTTTACATTTTACTCCTATTGATCATACACTCGCAGATATATGATTAATCAGGTCTACATATGAGCACAAAATTTTGCTTAATTAGTCTAATAAATTTTATCTCTGATTTACTCTGTATATTCAATCTTTGACGACTCGGTGACTTTTCTGACTGACTGACACTCTAATTTTACATTGTTGTATTCGATTGAAAATTTTATTAGCTAATCCAGTGATTTGCGTCACAATAGCCCAGAACGACTTTACGACTTCTGACAATGAAGTGGAGATTACGTGACAGAGACCTTGCAATTTCTTTCACCCAACTTCCAGCACGCGTTAAACCTGTTCAACTCCATCAGGATGTTTTTCGTGATCTCATCGAACCGTAAAAGATATATTTTACCTGGGTGCCAGTAATCCAGGAAGTATTGTAACCTCGAATATAATTGATTGCCCGATATTGGACGCGTGCGCAATTTTTTAAGCCTGATTTTAATGACAATGCTCGACTATATGAAAAGGTGACACTTCCGTTATTCAACACGTTTTCGTCAATTTCGTGCGCCGCATATAAATTTGTCTCAGTTGAACTTGCAGTATGAACTTAACTTTCGCCTAAAGACCGATACGTAATCCTTGGTATAGAATAATATTGATCAGAACGTGATTCGATTTCCGTATCTGTGATCCTTGTGTTGTTCTTACGAGTCATTGATTTCGTAAATTCACGTGATTAGGAAAATCGTATACAAAGTTTTTTTACACTGCAGCTTTTCTTTGGTACACACAGTAGAAAAGGTACGTTATTAGACAGACTAGGTTAGTACTTTAGCTCGAGGCTAAATAAATAGTACTAGGTTACGTCTGTATTTAATTTTACACTCATTTCTATTTTTTATATTAACCCAAGGTACTAATTGATGGCAATAGAAAATCCCGGTGTAAAAAAAGTTTCGACACTTCTACTGTTTTTCGCAGCAGTCGTTGTTGCGAAAAGCTTGCAAAAAAAATAAAAGAAAAAGAAAGAAGGAACGACGAAGTAAACGGTGTAAAGTCGAGTCTCGGTCCTTTAATAATTCTTCGTAATTTTTCTTTTCCTTATAACAGACAGCGTTACGGCTGCCAGACTATAGGCTGGTTTCATAATGGAAGTTCCTGATCGAAATAAATCCTGATCCAAATATTGTGCAAGGTCGAGCGGCGCACGGCAGCCATGATTTACTTAGCATTTTTGATCGTGCCTGTCCAAATGGGATAATTTTTTTTAATCTCCTTTGAACGATCGTGAAACCCCTTAAATGAGTGGATATTCGCGATTGACAAACTGGCAACCTTGTCGTATTTATATTCCCACTGGTTTTCAAAGCTACTCCCAGCTGCTACAGTTTTACGTTATAATCTCTTCGCAAAGTGGAGAGGATTTATTTGATGCTGAAACAGTCGAAGGAGCCAATGGCCGACCGTGACGGCTATGGCGGCTTATTTCGCAATGTATTTGCTAAGTAGATCGCCGCTTTACTTACCGGCTCGTCTTGAACCTCTGTCTCGAACTTCAGGGCGGGTCCTCAATTTGACGCAATCTCGCTCAACGCAGGGATCGTAAGGTGTGTTCGAAACCGATTACGAAATTTTTACAACGCAACGCAATCGAGATACTCTCCGCGTTACTTTACATCGATCGTGCTGGATTCGGCTGGAATTCAATTTTTTACTTATTCTTGATTTCGCCTTCGACCTGATAAAATTTCTATCGATGACACAGCACTTTGCAAGTGCAATTGCAGCTGCAGCTGCAGCAGTCTCGCGAAATATCGAAATCCGATTTCATATTTGGTCTTGGTAGACACTCTCTTTACTTGTACTTTGCCTTGCTCTCTTTATACTGTCGACGTGCTTTTTTTTTCTTCTTTTCGGTTATTTTATTTATGGACCGAGAAGCAACAGTGGTTCCAATATAACGGAGCGTAAAATCGTCCAAGATAATTATAATGACTCGTAACTCTTTCTCAGCCAGTTATCATGACTCTTTTATGCGTCTGCATCTTTATACTCGTGGGTCTATAGCTATTTGGTGAACGTTACTCATCCCGTATGGCAATTACAGATATTTTATTTCTGGCGACTCTGCCCGCTACAGGGTTGCAACATTGTTCCATAACGTGGCAAACCTTTGGCCGTGGTTACAGATATTCGTGAGGACTTCGTCTCATCCTGACTATGAACGATGGGTCATATAAATAAAGGCAGTCTTAAATCTTGAAAAGATTTTCAACAATTTTATTTCCTTTAGTTTCTAATATTTACAAACGATTATAAATTAATAATCAATCGGTTCGAACGCCGTTGTATTGACCTCACGCAGAGACGACGTGAGGATCGCGAGCACCGATACTAAATATGCTAAAGTCGGCCATCTTGGTATTCGATACTTTCCTTAAGTCATTATGCTAAAAAGCGAGTAAAAATACAAGGTATAAAAATCGATTGAACCAACATTGAGAAGAAAAAAAATTTAATGTATAAAGGATCCATGAAAATGAATTATTCAGCAAAATCTTCTAACGGCTGATTCCCTTCAGTCGTAGGATTTGCATAGGCGTCGGCTCCTTCGATGATTTTCCATGCAGCATGAATGATCAAAAATATATAAAGACATTCGTATAAAAAAGGTCTAATAAAAAAAAGGTCGCTAATCCATCCTGAAGAGTTTGCGATTTCCTATGTAACAGGCAGTAAGTAGATAGGTAATATCATTGAGTAGAGTAAATCGAAGTTTCCATTCCGTAAGTAGTATCCGGAACGAAGTAACGCAATACGATTATCAGCCTAACCAGTGAAATGGTTCGATAAGACCACACTTATTCCTCCGCAGTGGCGGTGCGTCTTAACGGTGGCTGCCTAGTTCCATAAGCAGGCTCTAGGGGTACTAGATAAGTTACTTTTTCACTGGCATCGACAGTGCTTTCGTCCTGCTTCAAAATAGGCCTCTGCTTCCTCAAGGGTCTTCTTTGACGAGGCGCAGCCTCCACGTAGCTCTCGTACTCGGGTCTAGCGACGGGACTTCTCTGTTTCTTCGTGTAATATCCGCCGGAAGTGTTCTCGGTATAGGATTGCTGAGTAGGCTTGGCGACATCCGGTACAGGAGTCACGGAATAGCCGGCATTGATAAGGACGGCCAGATCCTCTTGCGTAAGCGGCTGTTGTCCTTTGGATGCTTGTAGACGTATCACTTGGGGGCTGTTGAGCTGATCTTGTTCAATGATCTCCTCGATGGTTAATGACTTGACTGGTGACTTTTTCAATAAGCCCGACTGCGATACGTAGATCGACGATTGGGAAGTCTGGGGAATTTTGTGTTTGTGTGCCTGACGTGGTTGATTGATTGCTGGCTGAGCGTAAGTCTGTTCGTCGTTGCTGCTTGCGGCGACGGGAGATTTAGGAGCTGAACGTGGAACGTACGAGGATCCGGAGCCTTGATACTTTTGTACCTGATCGTTGGTGAAGTAACTGTTAGGGGATGGCAGTGGCGCATTGTTGGGAAGAAGGTACTGAATTACGGGGGTGTTTTCGGGATCAATTTTTCTAGCTTCCGCCTGAGCTCTGGCGGCAGTCAAAGCTTCGTTGTTGGCCTTTGCGCGTGCCTGCTGATGAGCTTTGTACAATGCCTCTGCCTGAGCTTGCGCTAAGGCTTGAGCCTGAGCCTGAGCACGAAGTTGATTTCTTTCGTGGGCAAGAGCATTCTTGTGAGCCTCTTCCTGGGCCTTCACATGAGCCTGTTGCTGAGCTTGCAAGTGGAGAATGGCATCGGCATGAGCTTTGTACTCGGCAGCCTCTTGAGCTCGTCGCGCTTCGGCAACCTCAGCCTGAGCCTGTGCTTTCAATTGAGCTTTCAAGGCATGTTCAGGGTCCTTGGTCGGGGCTTGTTCCTCCAAATGAGAACGTCCGGCCTCGCTCAATTGAGCGCCTTGATTAATTTGTTCCAAAGCAGTTTGCTGTCTGTGACGTTCATTCACCAGGCGGATTTGTTCGTAAGCTGCCTCCTGGTGCTTGTTGTGGGAAGCTTGAGAAATCTTTTGGTATGCTTGAGCATGAGCTTCAGCCTGAGCTTGAGCCTGGGCAATAGCCTGAGCCTCGGCCTGAGCTTGCGCCTGTTGTAGGGCCCTCAGTTGTCCTTGTTCCTCTGGATCAGGGTACTGGGGTGAAGGCCTGAATGGCCTGACTTGCTTGGCATGATACTCAGGCGCCTGAACCGGCACTTGGACTGTCTGATATTGAACTTGAGCGGGCTCCTCCGCAGCCTGATAAGCAGGAGCTGCTTGGTGATACCTTGGTCCAGTTGTTTCGATATGATATTGCTCCGGCGCCTGGGCTGGTTCAGCAGCAGCCTTGACGTACTGCGAAGGGTAGCTGGCAGACTGTTGCGCGTATTGAGGGTAAGCCTGTTGCTTCAGAAGTCTTTTGGGTACTGCGGGAACGAGCTTGAATTCCTGAGCCTGATTTGCCGCTACCAACTGCAGCAATTCTTGTTCAAAAGTACCAAGCTTTTGATCGCTATAAACTGGCGCTGCTGTTTGGTAGACGGGAGCATTGGAGGGACTTGCACTGAGTCTAGCCGAATGAAGTGCTTCGGCACGGGACTGAGCGTCAGCTTGAGCCTGAATTTGAGCAGCCGCTTCAGCCTGGGCTAGAGCCTGAGGGTGAAGCTGAGCTCGAGGTCTGGGTGGAACTACCGCAGGAACACGCTGATTCTGATACGCCTGTTGCAGTTGCTGCTGTTGTTTGGCATAAGCAGGAAGTGGTCGACGTTGAGGTGGACTTGCAGCTTGACCTGAATACGGCTGAGGTTGTGTTTGCGTGTATTGTTGTATGAGCGACAAATACTCTGGTGACAACTAAACAGAACATACAAAATTATTCGGTTTTATTTTATTATCCAATCCTAGCCTATATGATCGTTAATGTGATAAAGAACGAAGCAATTAAAAAGGACCGGGAAACATTAAACAGATGCATAATTGATTTTTCGATTGGACCCATAATGTAGGAAATATGATAATTTGCCAATGTATCCCACATAACGCGTTATGAAATATTCAGTCAATAGAGACATTATATCGCGGCGCAGTGCCATTAAACGATCAGCATTATTGACGTATAGAGCTTGTGCGATATTGGCGCTAGAAACGTAACACAGCTAAATTAAAATAATATATACGATCGGCACCATTAAATCGTAAAGTAGAGTATTTTCAGAATTCAATCTCTCAGCTGATAAATAATTAATAAACTTCGATCAGGAAACATAGATACTTTCTATATTGCGCAATCGTCTGCGTTCCTTTAATACGCTGTAAAATCATCCATCTACATTCATCAGTTTCTGCAATGCAAATGATTTTAGTCACGCACATTAACTGTATCATTTCGATCAAATCAGCGCGAGTAGACTGACTGACCGAATAAATCCTGAGTGAAGGAACGACCTTATGTCTTTGAATTGCCAAATGCCTCATGGAAGCAATTTTTTTGCAAATTTCATTTCGTCAAAGCGGCTCAGAAAAAAAATAACAAAATTGCCTAGTCTAGTCGCATCATAAATCTGAATTATTTTCCTAAAGAAACTTTATCCTTATCCCAGACTCATAGCCATTACAAATTTATACCAACAATCAATTATCTATTGTACTTTCGAGTTCGCTGAGCCGTGAAGTAAAAGCAAATAGAGAATTCTCGAAAGTTTAAGTGTTATCCGAAGAGGCTAATGGTAATGAATTTCCGATAAGTTGCCCGAGTCCTGTGACCCGCCGCTCTAATGAGTCATCCGTGACGGCGGCCGAGCAAGGCCATTGGCTCGAAACCCAAACGGCCTTTTAATAAATGCTAGGAGAGTCACACAGAGACTCTAGCAGTTCACAATCTATGCTTAGTGGTTGGGTGTGGTTTTACCGGTTCGCTAAGATAGACAGAGACGACCTAACTGCACTGCGCGATTAGAACGTGCGTAAACCCGACCGCTTATGCAAGATATGAGTCGACATGCTAGATGGACGTTAAGATCCAAGTATCCCGTAAGACTGGACGAACTCACAGAATTAAATTCAATTGAATTTTTGCTTCTGCGCCCTGCGATTATTATAAATTCGCCAAGCATATTTTTTGTCACAAAAAAATCAGGTGAATCTCATTGAAAAAATCAATCGAATAAACACGGAAATGATCTACGTGATTCTCGTATCGGACACGTGTAATCACCAGGTACACTGTGCATCGTATACGGATAATATCAGAGGAAACGACTTGGGAGATCGAAAGTAACGGAAAGACTGATACACGATCCGTTGCGACAGATCGTGCAGATCCTGAAACTAATATAGGGACAATATAGGTATATAGGACTGTGCGAAAAATCTTTTCATGGCTAGTTACTCCCAGTGATAGGCGGCCAATGGTCACGCTTGATGGAAAGGACTTTGCTCGGTAATATATCCGGGCTCGATATATAGTAATATTGATAAAAGTAAACTTTCCGGACTTTGACGGAAGCTGCTGTGGGATAGAAAATAATATCGTGCTATCAGAGATGAGATTATTCTTGCCGGACGGAATACGCGCCTATATGCATGCAATAGGGAAAACTAGTTCAACCGGAATACCATTAGATCATTCGACTTCAGGATATACTTTCACGCGATACGTCACTCTATGGCGCACAGTTTTATAGATCCTTCGGGATACCCGTGAATTTTTTTTTATTATTAAATATCAAACGCCCCATTAATCTTACCTCTTGGGCGTCGTCACCGTGACGAATGATATATTGACTCGGGGATGCGCCGTATACGGCGCTGGCTGTTATCGGTGATCTCTTAGCAGGTTCCTTGATGTCGATCTCCAACATTACGAGATCGTCGGCACCGGAAGATTCTGATTTTGCCGAAGCTGCAGGGCCGGTTTCCTTCTCCGCGGAGACCGCCAAAAGACCTGCTGGACAGAGTGATAAAAATTATCGAAGTATCGGAGGATTAAAAAAGTATAGCTAATAGATTCCTAATGGGATAAGCGTATGTATCGTGCGTGTAGGTCGGCCATTTTGTTTATTCGTTTTATTCGCAAACTGTGCCATTCGAATGGCCGTCTCAGATTTCCGCTTGACTCCAGCTGGGAAAGTTGCGTGCATAGGGAAAGTTTCCACATGGTCCCATATGTACATTGTTCGAGACTTTTCCCACGAGTTCATGTTCGACGTTGCGTGCTGGTAATTAGGCTACAACACGCATGACGAAAACTTTGATCAATCGAGTCACTGGGAAACCATCAATGACGATTCTGTCTACGGGATGGACCGTCGATTAATTCGATCCTTGGGAAATCGGCTCGCCGGTCTTGTCTATGGCGATTTTATTGCGATTCTATCGCAGGACTTTGCCGTATCGAGCGACCCTTTGAATTTACTTATAAAAATCCCTTGCTGGTGGAAATTCAATTTTCCACTGTCTGCGATACGTGTCTGGTTCCACGCACGTTTTTCCTCGTCCTTTGTCATTTTGTCAAGGAAATGAAAACTCCGGTTCTCTCACGGGACGGAACTGCTTGAAGGCCTGACTGGGATGCGATAATCCAGCTGGCAGATCTTTTTGATCTTCTTATTTGTAATTGGCAAAATTTTATTCGAGTGCTAAAAACAATCTGGCGTGAGATGAAATCTTACAATTACGATGCGACGTGGATCTACCGGGTGTCTTTCTATTCAAACTGGCATTTAATATGAGACGAGAGTAATGTGATCCGGAAGACTTTCACGCAGTTTCAATCTATTTCCTTACGTCTGCTGTAACGTTTTCTCCCATCATGGGAACCTTATTAGTCATTTTCTCTTTTGATTTATTTGCTTTTTTTATACCATTTTTCTTTCTTAATCCTTGAACAGGGGTACTCGGGACTCGAGAGAGGTTATCGTTTCGAGGGAAATATTGTACCGGGATTTTAAGGCATCTTATGACGTTTTTTTCAGTTACTAAAGGCGATTTTGAGGATGAATTTGATACTTGAATAGTTTTACTTTTGCTGGAAGAAGTATAGCTATATTTATAGCACAAGTATGCATCTTTAAGTAATAACCAGATTACGTATTTGCCGCTTCGCACAGTTCTCTGTGTTGACCTTCTTCGGTATTCGAGACGAGGATCGCGAAGAAAGTCTAAGTTTCCATTGCAGGTTTTCCGAGCAGGTTTTCCCGATCGGATCGTCGAGAAGTCCCGAGGATGGTGGACGCGAGAAACTGGGTCACGAAAGGTGCAAAAGATGCCGATCGATCGAATCTCAAAATAGTGAGAGGTGTGTGTGTGTGAAATTACATAGAAAAAATAAAAGGCTGATGATTTTTTTGAAAAATATGTCAAACCGAGTGAAGATGAGAATCATTAAGAAAAAGTGATCTAGTCAGTTGTCAAGACGTTATATTTAGTGGGAAATAAACTGGAAAGAAAACCTGTTTCGTCTTTTTTTGAAATTTCTAATTTTTTTTAAACCAATTGCTTGCTCCATTTTTTTCGACAGACCGTAAAAAGTAGTTATACAGTTTGAACCAGCATTTGGGGTCGATAAACTCGTATTTAATAAAACAGGTTTATTTTTGGAGCATTGAAACGCCGTGAAATCGCAGATTCCCCAGGATTTATAAGATTATCGTATAATAAATTTCCTGGGTAAATTAGAGCAATTAATTTTAATGCAAAGTATATTCGTCATTCAAGTCCGACGTTTCTTTAACAAGTTACGCCAGTTAACTTTAAACGTTTGTTCGTCATCGTGAAATTAATTGGCTGCATAACAGAGTAATAAATTTATGCGGGTTAATTGAAAATCGCAGCTCATTGAACAGCGAGTTTAATTGAGAAAAAAAGAAAAAGAAAGAATTTATAAATTATTCAAAATTACGTAGAATGGAATAAAACATATCGATTCGACCATTTTCGTATTACTTTCAATTGCAATCCGATACGCGGGTCGTGCATTTATAATTCCCCGTCAATGGGCAAATTCTACCATTCGCAATGAAATGTGTCGAGTTCTGGTTAAATCACGTTCAGTTGCCCGTAATTGTGCATAAAACACGCATCGACGACGAACCGAATTGCATCGATGCAATTTATCCGCTGCATAACCGTATCACGTGTTCCAGAAGAGCCGTAAATGCGATCGTAACGCGCAAACAGAGCGATAAACACAATTCGAAATATTATCATTATATTTTATAATCACTACCATCCCTTAGAAAAAAGTTAAACAAAACTAATGCATCCAGCACACAGGGATGCATTGTCGGCCATTTCGAACGTGTACAAAGGAAATATAAAATTGACTCGAAAGGAGTTCCGTCCTAGTAACTGCAACAGCCGTAACCTTTGTTTCGCATAATTATCACGTTCCCTCAACTTTTACCGCGGTCAGCGGAGAATTCGCGAAAGTCGCCCACAAGCGGGACGACAACGACATAGCGATTTTACGTCATAGAAACTGAAAGTCTGGACTATAAAAAAGAGGATAGAACAGTAAAAGAAGATGCAGCTTTACAAATAATTGTATTATGAACTTGGGATTTTTTCTCTCATTACCAATTACGTAATTTACCTAGACAACAGAAATTCGAACAAAGTATTAAAATATCCGTATCCTTCGTTCTCCGTTTTTCTGGGAAAAATTTTCGCGAATACGCGTAATTCGTACGGTTGAGCTAATTTTCCTTCGCAGTCAGCAGGTTACTTTGATGATAGCTCGTGTGTAGTAACATCCTCCCAGGTGAGACTCCGGCTAATTAACAAACAAGGTAAACTCGCGAACTCACTCTGCAGGCGCATAGTTTGTTTTGGGTATTGATATAAATTGGATACTAATTATAACCAAACTGAGAGCCTAGACATTAGCATAGGCGTGCATGTTAGCAAAGGACACTGGGCCAATTATCTAGTCCTACAGGCAGCAGCCATGTGTGGACGTGTGTGTAAAAAATATATCAACCAAGCTGGTTGGGCTAGTCTGTATTCACCAGGTAGTTGGTACACTTTCCCTCGTGAGAACAGGGCAAATTGTTTCGGTTGGTGCACGTGCTAGTGATTAACGTAGGATACGAAAAAGCGAACGAGTTCGTCTGGTTTTATTTATGAAAATATTATCCCCAGTCGTTTTCCCTTGTCGATGGTCAACGAGCTTCCCCAGTATGAGAGCCTAATTGGCACGTCAAAAATTTTGAAAATTTTCAGTTCAAGGGTCAAGCTTACAAGAGGACTGAGAACTGTGAAAGCTTCTGTTTGAAGAAAATAGTCACTTTTATATGGCCTATAGTTTACACCTGTATAGGTGCCGCATGAAGTGGGTGGTTGGGTGACGTTTGAATCCGAAAAACCACCAGTGTGGCAGTGCCAGTATTTAGCAGAGAATCTATTCAATTTGAGTGAAGAGAGAGCGAGAGAGAGAAAGAGAGAGATTTAACGAGAATAAAAAGGTAGAAGCCTAGAAAAGTATGTATGGAACAAAACGAAAGAAACGCCAGGATCATTCGCGTAGAAGCAGAACCGGAAATTAAGCGTTAAAATGTTCTCCCGTCGCGTTATGGAAATTTAATTGGATGCTGCTGAGCGGAGCGTGATAGTACGACGTGCTACGAAGAAAGTGAATTTGTTCTCAGTAGAGAAAAGTTACGCCAAATTCAGGAAGCGTTACACTCGTATATATCGATGCACGTGAAATACTTGGCGAATAGGAGGCGCGTAGTCGCCCACATGGAAACTAGCTAATTGCTCTTACCGAAGGTGGGAATTATCAGTGTACTCCGAACAATCTCAAATCAAATCATAGCTACGAGCACATCCGCTTTCCCGTATCCGGGATCCTATTTCAGCACCTAATGACTACGTACCAATTGAATGGCTGGCAGACGCAATGCAACTCCATCCAATTCCTGTTGCAACACCGGCAAGAGTGCAACATTACATTGCACCGAAATTTCTCTCTTGCGATGCAATTAACTCCCAAGTGTTACCACAATGGAAGTTGTGCTGCGTTTCGTTGCAGCCACTTCCATAAAGTGTCTGTACCATTGTTCCCTATAGGGGAAAATTATTCGAATCGTAGACTGTACATAGATCCTGATGAGATTAAAAAATTTTTTTAATTCCGAAATTAAATTAAAAATCAGATATCGATATCGAGCAACGGATTAAAATGCAACGTTTTATCGCGTAGGATGCAAGAGGTAACGTGCAGCTGCGTGCAGCCTCCAGCGTCTGGACCTATCGAGCCTAAGATAGCCAAGACAGCCAAGACTAGTCGTGCACTAGTTTTCACTTTCCGCTTGGCTCTCGGGCGTGTAGCAAACCCTTGCAAACTTCCGTCTCGCGGCAGTTCATACTAGAAGGAATCGAGTCACCCACACCTGCTCGCAAAATGCCGTGAGTGCGCCAATCCTGCTATTCGCGAATACGAGGGCAGGGCTGGCACGTATCCTCGTCGGTTAGAAAGGCGATCGAGACAGCCGTTACGTTATTTACGTCGGAATAAGATTTCCCAATGGGGGGCTTGAGCGTGTGAGACTTTATAGTCGTCCTGGATTCATTATTTTCACAGGATTCACTCATTCCTTATCTAGGAATTTGCCAA
This sequence comes from Calameuta pallipes, assembly GCA_030142375.1. NCBI lineage: Eukaryota > Metazoa > Arthropoda > Insecta > Hymenoptera > Cephidae > Calameuta > Calameuta pallipes. The sequence goes on along the minus strand of JARQSW010000377.1, from coordinate 232,065 downwards.
CTTTTTCCAATACTCTTCGTATAGACTCAATGGTTCGTAAAACTATTGTTGGCAATAGTCGAATTTTCAAATTTTTTATTCGCGACTCAATACATCGGATTTTTAGGTTAGGTTGATCTACTAATTAACGGAATTTATTTTACGTGCTTGTAAATTATAATTTTAGGAAATTAGCAAAATGAGCTAACATACCATTCTAGTTCGCTGCATCGTTGTATTAATTCATAATGGAATTTCGCAAGACTTTTACGCAGAATCTGCCTTTTAATTACGCGTAAGCAGCGAACTACAATTTTAGTTACATACCGAGTGAAATTGGCGCAGATACGTTTATAAGCATCTATGTAATATTGGCTGTACAAACGTCTGCTTCGAGATTATTTGAACAAGTCTGTGTATTTATTTTCATTGGAAAACTCGTGTTCTTTCATTAACCAGTAAAGTGGCCGCTGACTCCTGGTAACTTGGAAAGTCTACGGAAGCGAATGGAGAGGTTAGAAAAATAAATCTCTAATTCACAGCAGCCCGATGCGTCCACGAGTGTACTTAGAGCTAATTGAGATAACTTTCGTTCGAAATGCCAGACGAGCGGAGACTCTATGATGATTCAAAATAATGTACTTTTTACTTCAGCAATTCCAAGAGCTAATTCCCTATTGCGACATGCACGATTCCTTAGCCACTAATGCTACCTCGGTTGGGATTTCAGAAGGAATTGTTTTTATGACCAAGTTGGATATTTTGCAACGTGTACTCGCTGTTCCGGCTTCTAACGGCGAAACACTGGAGAACCAGCGAGAGCATTAAGTTTCAACGTAGTTGAATGGAGTTTCCTGCATTATGTGTTTCCTGGGACAAGAGTCCTCGAAACTGAGTGGGTGCAGCTACATACGCTAATGCAGGAACGAACGGCAGAAGGAAGTCAGTGTCTTGTACGTTTTCTAATATAAATGCAGAACGCACGGCGTCTCGCCAGTTTTATTCGTACTGGAGTAGAAACGCGTCTTGCTACAGTTAATTTAATCGGAAGTTGTTGCCGGGTCAATTTCATTCCCGAGTAATCCCCACGAAGGGAGGAGAAACGGAAGTCAGAGAATATAAGCCGTAATAACAAAAGGCTGCTTAATGAGAATTATTAAAATTCGATACAAATATTATTACGTTATTACACATAAATTTATTCGTTATCATTACGAATTCAATTAATTTCTCATAAATATCCTCGAACGATTCTCAATCGTAAATCTACGTTCGATGACGTTAAATTTTTATTCAAATTGATCGATGAAAAAATTTTTTGTTTTTGATACTAGTCAAAATCACAAAAAAAAAAGATCTCAGCTACGTCTACAAATCGATCACTTCACTCGTTGAATGATAACACGAGAATTTCCTATCACCACTTCCGTCTATGGATCTCTAGATCGCGATCATTGGCTGGCTGCCTCTTACAGACAAACGTCACAAGATATATCCTAGCACTTTCCACTTTCAGAAGATTCCCTAGTATCATGTCAGTTATGCTTCCGGTTTTTTTTACATTTTTTTTTTCGGTAGATTCACGAAATAATTGGTCGCACCCAAAAACACCCTTATAGCAGTCCCATCGAAGCGAAGAGTAGCAGCGCACTCACCTGCCAATATTAGTAGCCGCCACATGGTGAATTAATGAGTGAACAGAGCGCCGAGTGAATGTTCGCTTGAACTGGAGCTCTTGTGACTTTATAGACCGAGGGGAAAGGCCGCGCCCGGTTAGACCAGGTGGGGAACTGGGGTGGTTCGCCACTTTTACGCGGGAGCTCACGAACTCGAAACTCTTAGTTCTTAAGTACTAAATGGACGCCTGGGATCCATGAAACAGTTGTCCAACAATACGTCGTTTATCCCGGCCAATTATTCAATAAATGTTACAATTTCGATCATTCGGAACGAATCCGGAATGTTTCTTGATTTTAAACTTACCCGGTTTATAATCGCGTGGGTTACGTGTACAAGGGAAAAAAAAAATTCTTTTAGACTTAAATTCGCCCGGACTGATTTTTAATGGGATTGACATTAAAGTTTATATAATTAGTATGGAAATTCATGTAAGCTTTTCTCATTTGTTAAGCCAACGTAATCTTCTTACGCTGCTGCGGCCGTATTGTAAAACTTAAAATTTTTGCAATTTGAATTTTTGTTTTTTTATTCACTATTTCTAGACTGGGATTTTAATGCGGACGCGGCTTTACTTACAATTAGTGGATTTCTATCTGCTGTACGATCGGAAATGAGATTGAGTAGGTTCGATTTGCAAACTCGATCGACGGTGCACTTGGAGTTGCATCATTGCATCACACACGCCCACGACAGAGATTTCTCATAGCGCCACATATATGTATCTTTTGTACCTACTTAACTTTATATACATAAGAGCGACTGTATATACGGTAATATAAATGGAGCTGTGCTTCCATAAGCTGCCGTGGGAAAGGTAATCGGTCAAAAGAAATACAGCTGTACACACGCGTCCATTATCTGTATCGCTTTACGTCCGGGAGTTTGAATTTTTTTTTTCTTTAAATAATAATAATATATTTTAATAATTCATCGCTACAGAACTTTGTATACTTTATCTCGTGCACCTTGTCAATCAATAGTCCATGCACGGAATTGAACATAGAAACTATAGGGGGATGGAATTTTTCATAGGAGCAATAATATTTTCGCGTGGAATTTCAATTGGCACATTTGACTCGCTTTGGTATTACTTTATGCGAATTAAGGATTGCAATACGATATGTTTGCTGCGAATAACTCGCAATTATCGTATTTCTCGAACCGGGCTGATTTCTTAAGTCATTTGTCATTATCACACCGCCGCTAATACAACACTATAAATTTAGCAAACTATGTAATACTCTAACTATAGTTATAATATGTATACGAGAAAATTATTGTTCTTGGGCGAAGTTACTTTTACTTGTATTTTTTTTTTCTTTATAGTCACCAAGTCGCCTGCTCACGAAAAGTAAGGTCTGCTTGAATTATTAACTGATTAGCCTTGACCATCAAGGCAGAAAACTTGTTGGGCAAAGCAGAAACTTTTTTACTTTTTTTTTTGCACAAGCATCCGGGAGCATTAAAAGTCGCTTGACTGTAGATTAATAAATACGCTAGTGTCAAAATTAATGATTCTTGATTCAGTTGTAGAAAGTCAATATCAAGGTATGTAAAATTATTTGGTTAAAAAAGTTTAGTATTCTTACGCAACGCGTAATCATCGAAATGGATGATTCTATGGTCGGTAGATACTATTTTTTTTAGTAACAATACCTCGCCAATTTTTCTAGTACATATAGCAATCATGTGTATTATTATATTATATATAAAACCAAAGAGTTTAATAGCAACGTTTCTCCGGACTAATTGATATGAAATTATTACCAGTATCCGGTAGGACAAACCAATAAGACGGGTAATAGTATAAAAAAGCGTATTTTATATTTTTTGTAAAAAATTTTCAAGATTGAGATTTTTCGAAAGTTTAATTGCACTCTCTCCCGCTACTAAGATTGCACTAGCGTGACAGTTGCATCCATTGGCTGTCAGAGAGAAGTGAATTTTCACTGAATGACTCACACGTTGATTTATTTACGAATTATGAAAAACAAAGACAATGCAATTGGTCCACGTTGGTATTATCCCTTCTTACTTTTATAAAACCTGTAATTATCCAACAATCCAGAAATCGTTCCGGTTTACGTACCATGTATTCCAGGCATTCCGTGTAGACTTATATATGTGATCCATCATGATTCCTTATTCAGTATTATTTGCTAATGGACGAAAGTACATACCTGTTCCATTGTTTTACGGTACTCTCGCGCTCCCATGACGTACGCCTCCCTTTTCCGGATATCCAGTTACCTCCATCAAGCGTGAAAATCACAGGCTGACTCAATCAGATACACTTTCCCCTCTTCTGCTCGAATTTCAGGAAGGCACGACCGATGCGGGTCGCATCGAGCCGATACGTCATCCGAAAGCACTTTGCCGTGAGATTAAAGCGAGGAGTTAGCGATTCTGTATGGACCATTAAAAAGTCATTAAAAAAAATGTCCCATTTTCATTTCTCGACCTGTCATCGTTTCTGAGACTCGAGAGGGGATAATTCGCCAGACTTCGTGACCATTGAAAAAAAACGCACGTGGTAGAGAGTGCAAAAATAATTTTAGTAAAAAAAAATTCAAGGGTGATTCGCAATTGATTTTACCTCTTTAATAAAATATTGCTTGTGTAATCTGTCAACTAGGTTAACGTCTTTAAATATTTCATGTAAATGGAGCGTAATGGTGAAAATAAGTATCGAATGGCTTAGGAGACCTCGAAGGCAAAGGCCTACAGCGTAACGGTATAGATACTAGTAATTATTCTTGAAAAGAGGCAATCCTGACACTTCCGGGGTCTGTTCGATGGATTGATGGATTTTTCAAGGAATTAAATACCCGGAGTAAGGATGCTGGAGGATGGACCATTTTATTTTTAGATTTTTTTCACGGAAGGGGTGAGTTTAGAAATTTGATTTTTTTTAGGTTTTTTTTTTAATTAGAGGGACAAGCTAATTACTATACAGGCGTAAAAGTGTCTAAGGAAAATTGTTGGATATCTGCTTACAAGGAGGAATCATAAATCACTGTGGATCCAGATTACCCCACTTTGTGAAAGAACGTTTTACTGGAAGCATTGTAATTGGAGTTTATGAAAGGAGCATTTCTTTGGTGAACTTTTCTTTCGCTATCGTGCAAAGTGCAATGTATTCGCAAGATGTTATGGCAAAATAGCCGAGCAGTAACGCTAAGTAGGGACGACGAACAATTACTTATGCAATATACGAAGCAATGCATTACGCTGCACTGCTACTTCGCTAAGATGACGTAGTGATACGAAGTCGAGGTAAAAATTTAAAGCCAAGTGGAGAAAAAGCCTCGGGACAAATTTATCGGCACGAGCGTATTATTTCTGCGCAGATTCAAAACGTGATTTCGAGTTATTTTCTTGGTTCAATGGATTTTACCAAATCGCGGAAATCAATAAAGGTCCAGTATCGTTGCTCGTCAGTCTTGTATAACAAATTACAGGATTGCGAATTGCGTGCAAAAAATTTGTAATTTTTTTTCTTCCAATCAACGTCAACCACGTAATAAATTCTTGCCACGCGCTTAAAATGGATTTAACAAATATTTATGGGATTTTGAATTTTTTTTATCTGACTTATTATTGTTATCCAGATATTCACGTGCAACGTAACAGTGTTACAGGACGACTGAATTCCTCTATTCGAAAAATGCAATTTTTACTGCTAAATTACACGGTTTACCAATATATTTTGCAATCGTCGTTAATACGAGGAAGCAATAAAAATCATACAGAATGAACGATGGGGTTTACGGAGGATCAAAGTAAAAGCATAGTAAAATATTTTTAGTCTCGAATTTATCACCTAGTGTAACGACAAGTAATAAATCGAGTATTCTTTTTAACATTCACCTGTCCATTATTCAGCGAATGAAACTTTTCGTCGATTATATTATCGAACAACGATCTTCCCATGACGAATTCTGGATGAATCGTTTAATTATTCTTGTATTAAAAAAAAAAGCTGGCAATACAATAAATTCAAAAATCACCAGCAACCACCTACTTCCTTGTAGTTTCGGGAGAATAGCAAAATTCTATTCTTTGCAAACAGAGTACCGAGAACCGTATTCTTTAAGAATTATACGTTTTCACTAACAATACAAAACTCTTGCGTTAGACGTCGACCAGTTTGGTTCCTTATTACGTATTATGATTCCGTCTCCACCTTGAGAAAAGATGTCGAAGAACGCGAATGGCTGCCTCTGGGAGAAATCTCAGCATGGGATTCCTGTATAGCACAGAGATGTTTCCCAACAATATAATACAATGCCAGACTTTTGTTACTAGCTTCGTTAACCTCGTTGTCGGAAAATATCATGATTCCTTCGCTTTGTGTTTCCCGGTATAAGATTTGAGTCTAGGTAGAAATTGAATTTTCCCACGTGCACGAGCGGCTATACGTGTTGCAGATGAACAAAGCCGAACGAATTCGATGGGTTAGATTTTAATACTTTGTTCATGGATTTTAATAGCGGATATATCGGGATCTGCGGTGAAAGTGAAATTGAAAATTGTAAATTTATTCAAATCGGGAAATTATATGATTATTCGTAATTTATCGATTTTATGATTTTACTGAATTCCTCCTGTCAGGTAGAAAGAGAGAGTAGACATTCTCTTATTTGAAATCGTAACTAGGATGGCGAACACCTACGAGTCTTCGACTTTCAAGAGTCCCGTCGACGTCCTTGACTTTACTTCTATACGTTCTCATGGGAAACACCTTTCTCACAATCAATTGGTATCAGCCGGTATTTCCTGCGCTATGGAAACTCACGCTAGTCTTTTCGAACGAAGGTGGAAAATCTTGTAGAAAAATAAAAGAAGAAATAAGACATTCTTAAACGTACCTTTCGTAATCCGAATGAAATTGCTACGGATTCCAATAGCTGCCCTTGCTGAGATAAACGCCTGTAATTCCCCACGAGAGATCTATGCACTGTCTTCGTCAGCCAGTACGTTTACAAGAACACGTGGTTAACAGAGATTTATTTTATTTTTATAGATTTTCCTGATTTTCACTTGGAAGATTTAAAAAAAGAAATTATGAATCACGATACTTGATTATCTTTATTTTTTATAAATACAGAAAAATACGATTAGCGAAGAAAAATAATACGTTTCGGTACAACGGGTAATAACTTAAATAGTGGATTTGTATAATAAATAACTATTTCGAGTTTATAGAAAAATTATGTTCAGTTAGGATAATACTTGAAAATTCTCTCAAAAGATCTATAGATCATTGGTTCTTAACGAATTCTATGAAAATTTTATATAGCCTGTTTTTTTTAGCCACGTAATATTTTAAAATATCTAATCGAGTTTTATAAAAGCGCCGCATTAATTAAGCAATAAATTAATGACAGTAGTGCGAAACTCATTGTTGAAATTACTGTATGCACAATGGCTGTTAATCAAAGCGATCTTTATTCATGGATCTTCCACCGGCTATTATTATTTAATTCTACTTCTGTTTCCCTAACTCTGTTTTACTTACAAATGTATTGGAAATACTGCAAATTTGTTCTGCTCTTATCCTACTTTATCTTAATTCGCATATATTCGTGAAGCGAATCGCCATTTATTTCGCAGTTCGTATCGAGACAAATTATGAAGCTCGCGAAGAAAATTTCTCTTGGAATCCTTCATACCAAATTGACGGGAAGTATGAAACTCAAGTAGTTAAGGAATTCTGTAAATTCCTGTTAATACGTAAATTCGAACAGGTCTCTTGGAACTTGCGAAAATGTTTATGTAAATTAGAATACGGCGATCCTGAGCTTCTCTTGAATTTCTTCCTTCTTGGGTTTCGGGATATATGGATTTTTGGTAGGATCCAAATTCAAGCTGCGAATAATAATTATTTATGAGCTTTCAACCTCCCAAAATTCATGCGCAGGAATATATCTATAAAAATTAAAATTTTATTTTTAATACCTGTACAGTGCAGGTGCATCTGCACAGTTGACATTGTACCACCAATCACATGTGAATTCGTGTTGATTGAACAAAGTTCCATTAGTGCACAAGAATGACGCACCCTGATGTCCTTCGCGGCCATCGTGACACACGTGATAAGCCTGTGAAAAATTAAAAAAAAAATTACATGGTTCCTGCAACGTGACAGTAAATGAAATCAGTGCGATATCAATCCAACGGATACTGTCGGCAAAAAAAAAATAATTTTAAAGGAAAAGAAAGTGAAATTCCAATTCACGCGTTATATCGTATCACTCTCTTTTTTAGGAAGTCCCATTACTGCATTACTTCCGCCTAGAGTACGTAGCTCGTTCAATTCATCATTAGTGCAATTATCATTAACACCTTGTTTTCCATTCTGTTAAGCCGCTCGGTTTTCTAACTGTTACCACAGAATTACATGCTCTAGTTCTTGAGCTATTTAAGAATTACACTAAGAATTCGAACAGATTCGAAAGTAAAAGTCATCGCCAGGATTCAATTATGAATTCGGTAACGAAAGTGGATTTAAATTGTGTTTACGACTTTTGGCAATTTCCTCTTCAGCGATGATACTTTCGAGACCCAATATCAAAATTAATAGCGACTCGTGCAAAGCACGTCGTTTGACCTGCCATATTCGCACAATAACATTGCAAATATTCCAAATTGCAAAATGCCCATCTATATGTATGATTGCTCAATACAGTCACCTTAAATCTCAAAAGAAATTCTGAGCATTCTCTCGCCAGATAAATCTGCTCTACTTTTACCAAATACCTCATAGTCACAGGTATCCGTGTTTCAGCCGAATGTGCCTTTTAAATGGTAATATGGAAGAAAGTGAAAAAGAAAGACGTCGAAGTACGAACGAAGTTGTACTTTCGTTTCTATCCGACACTCAAAGCTTGAAAGGTACAATCGTACAGAGATGAACGAGTCAGTTGGAATCGACGAAGCTTTGATCGTTTACTCTCTAATCTACGCCGCAAGGCTTCAATAGGTTACGATAGGTTCGATTCGAGAAATTGCACTGAAATTTTACCATAAATTCAAATCAATTCGAATTCGACAGATTACAGTGAAATAAATGTCGCCACACCTAAATTTGCTCGACTTTACGAAACTTTGAAAAAAATAATCCTATTGCGTAAGACACGTAATTCCGCCTTCAAGACGTATTCACAAGTAAGCGATCGCTCTTCTCGGATTTCGAAAACAGTCTCTCATGAAATATTCAACTTTGTACACAACATTTAAATAGCAACGCGTCACAGCGTAAAGTCGTGAATCTTTTTTGTTCCCCTGAAATTCATAATACACCGATGAAAAAAGTATACCTATATACCTGCTAATTAATCGATCTTTTCTCTCATAAGAAACAACGGCAAAGCCCATGTTTACCATAGCGATTAACAAGACTGACAAGAGCTCGAAAACGTCAAACTTTTTTTGGACAGTCAAAGAAAAAGTCTGTACGTTAACATACGTAACTTCGCACCATGACGAATACGTGCAAAGAATTCCTTTCGAATTTTGCGAAAGTGCACTCTCCACTCGACACTTATTTGCACTATTTATATTAATTAAATTTCGCAATTATACCAGAAGGTACATTTGTACGTGGTCCATGTTTTATTTATTTATTTTTTTTCATTTTGAAAATTTATGTAGACTCGTCCTCTGTAACGTATACATACCCTCCATTCCCTCGCCCTCTACTATCTTTTCCATGTACATATAAATTAGCCCAGTGCCAGTAATTCCGAGATTACTCTTCCGCGTTGCACAATCGTGTCGCTCGTAGATTAGTTCGCCCTGCTAATTCCACAGTGTGCGGTGTGGAACTATAAAACGCAGCGAGACGCATCGGCCGCCGCCTTTGCGAATTTCGCGAGAGCGAAGGGATTCGCATTAATTTAAATTTGCGCAATTTGGACACTGGTTTAAATACATCTTTATCGGCGGACGTGGAAGAAAAAATTATTGGATATCAAATCAGTGCACAATGTAATTTTCTCGAATTACCTTACAGAAGTCCCTTTTCCTAGCGTGACGTAATTAGCAATTAGACTCCATGATTTCTATCCTTTCTCCATAGGCTTTCTTCATCTTATCGATTGGCTCCTTCGTTCTAGTTCGATTGCAGCTATTGATTCTAATGATCGAAGCACGATCGATAGCCGAATGATCCAAGTGAAATGTCAAGAAAGATAATACTGTGGTTGTTTGTCTCGCGGATACTACGCGAGCATAAATAAATTTTCTATCCAGTTGATTTGCACGGGAAAATAATAATCGCACGGATTAAAATAATTTCGTAAGATTCTCACGATTCCTTTGATTATTTTAATCCAACTGAGACCTTGAGATTGCGTTGACGTTGATCTAATTCCAGTTTATTTTTTCAACACTGATACTCGACAGCGTATCGAATTCGCATATCTCGATACTTTCTATACTCCCACTTAGTCATAGAAAAATTATGCAACTCCTTTAGCGATTGTTATCTTTTGAAAATTTTATGTATCGGATTCTGCGTTTTACAATTTGCAAAAATTCACAGTACACCCGGTATGTAAAAATAATAAATTTCGTAATTCACATATTTTCTGCACAGTTTTTTTAAATCAATTCAATCGGGATACTTGCCTGACAACCAGTCTCCACATTTGCGTACATTCCTGGTGCATAAGGTACATGTGCGCAAGAGAAACTCGTCGGCGGTACCTGATGGTAAATAGGATAATCCACTCCAGGGATTCCAGGTACTTTACTCAAATCCTGCTCATTCTTCTTCGATACCTTTTTCAGCAAAATTGGTCCATTCAGTGGCGCCACGGGTAGAAAATGCTGGTACTCGTTGTAACCATTGAGCGTCGCGTGCTGTTGGGATAACTTTTTTTTTTAACCATGAAAACTTACTAATCCTACTCAATCGTCCTGTATCCCTTATAGTAGTCAAGATAGGTGCTTTGTGTTAAGAAATAAAGAAAAGAAAGAGATTTTTTATCCTAATAACAAAAAAAAAAGTTCCTTCGAAAAAACTTAAGCAAACCCAAGAAAAAAAGGATCGATATTATCCAAACACGTTTTACGGAACAAAGACGTACTTTGCCAATAATTAGAACACTAATTACTGCAAATAAATAGCGAAATTGAAATAAAGTTTTAATTAATGTTTGATTTACCTGAGGGATGCTGATGCAGTCTACCATCCCAAAGATGGCAGCCAAAGCAACCGCAAGGGCACAGTAACTTCTTGCCATGACCGCACTGAGTTTGATGTTAAACTAAACTGGTCCAGTTTCCGTCGTGCAGCCTCCCTTACAGCCATAAGAAATTATGTCACAGAGAAAGTCAGCAGGTACGTAATACGAGCTGGTGTACAAGTATGTATCCCCTTCTACCGCCCCCAGGCATGTGTGATGTAGATAATAATAACGTTGTACAACCTATTTCGTTTCGCCATGCTAACTTCGAACCGCGAAACTGATATTATTAGGCAAGTCAAATGCCATACATTTTTTGCATCCCGTTGCGAAAACTATATTGTATTCTTATTACGCCGACAATTACCACCTATGAATATACAGACCTAATTCGATTTGCACTAAATCTATATATGTACAGAATATCCTATACAATTTTACCCTATGTTACTCTTACTTTCTACCAGCCAGAATCGAGTGAGCGTTGATCGAGATCTCCATTCAGATAACTTGATCCAGATTTGCAATGCGCCTTGACAGTCTCTAACTTTGTACAACTATACTCAGCAGGAAGACAGCTTGTAGCGCTTCGACGGTTTCTCAGCCAAAGAATTATCTTTTTTTTTATCGATAGTTTGCCTTCACCCAAGAAAATAAAAGAAGATACTTCTTTTTCGATACTTATATTTGTATTTTTTACAAGATTGTTAACACATGATTTTTCTATGTAGGATGATTTGTGTATGACGGGTTATCGATTGCAGGGGCAACTGGTATACGTGGACCATAGTTTTTTATGATTTGATGTTGAAGGGCAGCGAATTGATGAACATTGGGTTATACGGACAACCGGTTAAGGAAAATTGATGAACATTTATTATGGGTGAATGCAACGGTGTCAATAAAATTGGAATATTGTTTTTTTAAACATTTATTAACGTTGGTACATGCAGAATTATTCAGCTGAAATGCAAAAAATTTTCATATTGCCAATTATGTGATTGACTGTGGAAAAGCAACAATCGTTTCCCAAAGTTTACTGATACTTTTGAATCGAACGGGTGTGCATATCAGATCATAATTATAAGTCAAATATCAGTACACGAATTATGCATTATGACAGTCATTAATATCGAGGTTATACACACGTGTAATCGACTTTTAAAGATTAGACTATTTGTTACACAGTTAGTAAAAAAAAATATTGGTATCTTGACAATGATAAGAATCTAATTTACGTAGTAAGTTTTTACGTAGACTCGTAATGATAATTACAGCTTAAACTTATACGCAATTATAGGCCTCCGGATACAGCAATTCCAATACATTTTACTGCCTGTGTACGAATCAAACGAAATGATCCTTAAGCGCAACGTAATATATATTTATAGAGTGAATGTATAAAAAAATTGAAATAAACAAGATTCACCAATATTATGGCAATTTTTTGTAACACTTAATTTTCCAGTTCATAAATCTAATAGAGTATTCGAATTACAACAGTCTGATATAAAGTTTAACGAGAATAAAATGTCTACAACTTATGTTTAATTAAAAAAAAAAAAAAAAAAAATGGAAAACCGTTCATTCTTCAAGAGTTTTGCTTTGGCATTATTTCTCTTGATTATTCTTTTTATTTTTATCCTCGTTTTACCTAATTACATAAGTTCTAACGACCCTCGTACTATTAAATTGTTTTTCGTACTGTCGTATCATTAAACATCTGATTATTATTTTGATATAATTAACTTAACGAAATATATAGATATGTTCAATATATGTATAAATTGCATCAAATGATATATCGTTATACTGTTAAAATTGGATTACAACGCGTTATATACTTTGGTATTGTTACGGTGTTAATCACTTGTTTTTCATTTTTCTCATACCTAACATTGACATTATTGACTAGAAATATACAGATTACACGCCATAGTTTATATATTAGCGATAAATATATGCGCTTAAATTCAGTACGATTTAGTATGCAACTAAGCACCTTATTCAAAATATACAGATTTCTCATATTTGCGGAAAATCTTACGATTCGTCTACTAATGCAGATTAGATTTTCGTTAAAAATAAATATAGATACACCTATGAGATTCTTCGTTAATATGTTATTGATTTATTTGCAAGCGAATATTTCTTGCATTTGATAATATACGTCATTAGTATCAGTCCCGTCGATAATCAACGTCATCGTCATTTGCCAGTGACAAACGATTAGAGTTCCAATCGATAATGATTACGATGGAAAAATAATACAATAGAATGATGATCATGTTAAATCGTTAGGTTTATGCGTTACAGTAATGTCCGTATGTAGTTTGACTTCTGACGTATGTTTATCAAATACGAGAAATAAAAACGAATCGCATAAAGATATTAAAAATATTTTTTCCTAACAGCGTGCGCAAAATTCGATTTTGCGCACGGGTTTGCGTGCGCAAAGTGCCTCATTCCCGCAATGTCA
>JARQSW010000377.1:147219-218633 GCA_030142375.1 Calameuta pallipes | reverse complement strand
ACCCTCGCTACGCTCGGGCGACAAACCCGACTCTTGCGGGAATCACCTACTTTGCGCACTTGTATCGTAATGTACTAATCTATAGCCACTATGAAAATAGACTATCCAGTGTACAGTATTCGATAACAGATATACATAAAGACACTTTACAAAAATATTTCAATGGCCTAATGGCGGCTACGAAAATTTCGAATGATCCTCTAATAGTCAATGTAGCCAGAAGATAATTAGAGAGCGTCTCGTAAATATGCTATCCGCTCGTTAGTCCACGGAATACTTTTTTTTTTTTAAGGCACCCAGCTCTACAGTCAATTACGGTTTTCAATTATAATTCGTTAAACGATCTATCAACGTACATCGCACAGGTGAGTTTCCACAAATTAACGTTCTTCTCCGCAAACATCATTTTCACCGGAACGAGACTTTGCCAAAGTGTACTTTACCGTGATCAATCATACGGATAAATTCGTACGCGAACGGAATGTGTCGCTCGATATTGGCCTTAGTAATTAAAAACTTTCTTCATTAAGAAAAAAAAATTAAAACGTAAACTTAAATATCTTCGATAAAACTTAGCGTAATTTTATTCGATTAAAAACAGTCCGAAGAATATACTGTCCAAGTAAATTATAATTACGCGTCCTTTCTCTCATAAATCTTCTCGCTCGAATTTTTAATTTTATTATCTCATTACTGTTACTGCCGTTTCCTCGATATTCCACAAAGTTGCTTAAAACCGAAATTAACTTGCTGCGCTTCTACGCGCAAGGATAACAGTCTCGAAGATTTGAATGTTCTAAAACCAAAATTTTTTTCGATAAACGTATTTACTGAAGTATCCATATTAATAAGATTTATTGAAAGTATATTTTAATGGCTGTCACCAGAAATTAACTTGGTAGCAAATAAAACAATCAACGAGATAGTTAATTATTTCGCAAAAAAATGATTGGTCGTAAAAAGAGCCCAAGACTTCGTCAGATTGGCGGACACGAAAATCTTAATCTGTTAATAATCTTATTAAGTATCACCGGTAGCGAAAGCTGTAAGACGAAGATTCCTCCAAGGCAAAAGATTGCGGGACTTCGCGAAATAAAAACAACACTCCAAGACTCAGAGTTGCGTTTCGCCATTTTTCTTTTGCCTACGACGGAATATTCGTAAAAGATAATTTCAGGCATTCGCTGCCATTAATTGCAGTTCGTTCTCGTCGCTGAGAGAGGTCGAGGGTGCTTCCGTTATGGGAGTAGGTGGATCCCCACTGCTGCCTTGATGATCAGTCGTACCTACGAAAGAAAAAAAAAAATTTTCCTTACTATTAATAAACGACATTACCACTTGGCTACAATAAAAGAACAATCTCGTATTCTTTATTGTTAACAGAAAACATAGCAAAGTCTTTGTGTCTCACCGGTGAAAGAACTGGATCGGCTTCTTCTTCCAGGATAGAAAATTTTGCACAATGGCTTCAGCAGTGGAAATCGTGGTCGCTGTCGAAGAAGGACATAAATATATGGATCCAATGTAAAATGAATGCAGAGAAGTATTTCAGCAGCCACGTGAAATATTCCAATAAATTTTCGTACACCGGTAGCAGTTGCGGGTAAAGTCATCGAGAACTGTGCGAGAGGTATGGAAATCTGCAAAAAAGAAAAAAAAAGCCCCTTATCTCTCAATATTCCAATAACTACTTAAACGGTTCTAAATATTTCAGGAAGTCCCGCAACGGCATTCCTAAGTATCCACGAATGCCTCAAGCATTCAACTACTATTAAAACTAAATTCCTACTATGCCATACCTATATTTACCGAATGGAATAAAAACTAAACGCATTCAGAAACACGTGCCCATACATACAGCCACGTCCACGTTATCGAGTCGGCCAGTTGCATAATATTTTTCGTCGTCTATCACTAGTAAAACTATAAATCTTTCGATGCAAGAAGATTGACCTGGTATTGCGAGTAATAAAATTGAAAAATAAAAACAGTCGAAAAATTTCAAGTCGTGGGCGTATTTAAAAATAGTAATGAATTACTATTTTTGATACGGAGGTCATTATGGTCCAAAAAAAATTACACAACTCTCCCACGAGATACCGGAAACTGACTTTCTAGCGATCCAATGGAATGCAGGGAACCTTGAACTGCAGTTGAGTGCATCGGTCAGTGCATTTCGATAGAGAATTGCATTAATTCATTAATTACTTATGAATCAAAGAACGCCATTGATCACCATTGGAATATCATGGTTGGCAATGGAGAAAAGAAGTTCTGCCAATAAAAGGCACACGGTGTATACCCATAGCTACCTACGTAAGCATAAAACATCACGAGGATAGGGTACGTGACAATCTTTCAAAATAATACGACACGAGGAGCGATTTACAAATTTGAGAACGATCGTAGAGGAAGTTGAAGTTCGCGTGCGGAAATCCAAATCGATAATTATCCAGTCCGGCCGAAGGATAATACGATCGTTTTGCGAACGCTTTTAGATCGTTGAGAAGTTCACAACGAAGTCAGCCGAGTAAACTACACGTTTGACATTGTCATAGGAACGCATGCCCGTTGTGGTGGTAGCTGTGAATAAGGACGTTAACTAAATCGTATGCGAAAAATAGCCTGACTAAAATGGCAAGTGCTTTTCCCGTGCGTTCAGCTATTCGCAAAGCATTGTCTTTGTTCAGTTGAATTTATTCGCGTGCTTAATAATACGTCATTATGTTGGTCGAGTGATGCTTTTAGCACTGAGCTGTATATATAGGCTCAATGGCTCGATGTAAAAAGCATTATTATTATGCGGAGTAATGCATCATGTCCAACAGAAAAAAAAAACGTACATGATCGAACGATCGAGATATCGTTGAAAAAAAATTAATTTAATAAGAAATATTCACGATACCAAAATTGATTAGGTCTATAATTAATTCCATGGGCGTGCGATAAGTTTGTAAATTTGATCACGAAGAAAATAGATGCGGATGGATATGTTTATGGCTGGTCTACAAAGTGAATGAAATGAGTATGCAAATAGCCTTTGATCCATGTTGATCCATGGTCATTCGCAAGATGAAGATCTACTTACCATTTGAGGCATCCAGCATATGACGAATGATATCGACAGAACGGCCATTAAGCGTGAAAATGCTTTTTCCTCGACGGTTGGTACGATTGGGGGTGGTGGTCCAGCTACCGTGAGCAGCGGAGTAGCTCTGGAAGACGCCCTTGAGATGCGTCTGATTGTACCATCGCGACGCCCCAGCCTACTAAGGGCTCTCGATACAGCCAGATTACACCAGACGATGCAGAGGCAGAGTACAGTGCCTGCAATTGTAAATTAATTAATTACTCTCAACAATCAGTACTGCCAATTACGACGGAGGAAACCTCGTGGTTGGTTGATTAAAAATTTTATAAACTTTACGTACCGAAGAAGAAGAATACGTAGGCATAGGCAATATCTTCCGGTTCCGTAGCTTCCCTATAGCGTTTGCATTTGTCGCCCTTGTAATAGAGACCAAATCCAAGCAGAGGCAGGCTGGACAAAGCTGCAGCAGCCAACCAGAGTCCAAGCATGCATCGTACTATCACCGGATACGTCACCTGCTGGAAAATCATGCTCGTCACTGCTTAAGATGTTGATCTTGAGTTAGTGAGGAAAAGTTTCTTATTTCAGGGAATTATGGATACGAAGACCCAAAGGACCGGAAATTCGAAGCCTGAAGGTTTCTTTCCTTTTCGAAATGTATGTCACGCGTCTGACCTAAAGGCGGAACTCGAGTTACGAATCGTAGTAATAAAAATTCTCAAGTATTCAATTTCTGGTTGGACGAGTATGAATTGATCGGTATTCGCCTGTAATTTGGTAATTTGAGATCAATTACCAAATTCCAATGTGATGTCTACCACTTGATGGCTTCACGAGGAAAAGGCTCTGGCAGGGAATGTAATAGCCTCTAACCCGATAGCAAATACAAAGTCAGAGCGGTGCCAGCTAGACGTACTCCCGGAGGAATACTAATTGTAAGCGTTGGAAGCGCCTAAAATTAATGCTCGCTGCGGACGATCAATCGACTGTAATATTTGCGACAGTTTTAGACCGGCGTTATCCGACATGAATACTAATCGTTATTTTGGATTAATTAACAGCTTGGAAGGGCGATGAGTGCCAGTACTTTTCGAATGGCTTCGACTCAATTAAAAAACGTACTTCGTGCACGGTCCTAGTAGTTTTCATAGGAGGACGAGTTCAATAAACCCTTCATTGTTTAGATTCTAATTGAGGCACTTTTGAAATTTGTCTAAATTATTTTTTTATTGTATTATCCATATTTAAAATTATCATCGATCATGGCTGCCTGATTGTCCTATGGGATGCACCGATTGACCTTTGACTTTGCTGGCATACTAAAGTAGCTACTTTTTATTCAAAGAATGCATTTCGCTAAGAGACCACTTGACCCTGAACAATTCGACTTGGACTGCATGGCACTTGAACAAATTAATTAATTCGAATCTTCTAAGAAGCTTCGTGATTCTCCTCGAGGGGTCGTTCCCTTCGTTTAATTAATCTGACCCATTATTTTATATTGATTCGCCAAGTTCTTGGTAATTCTGACCTTAACCCATATCACTTTCTTCGAATGATATACCTTTAATTTTTGTAACACAGTTTTTTCTCATTTACAGTGTTACCAAAATGTTACTAAGGTTTGAATACTCGAATCATATTCTAATTATTAATTTGTTGATAACTCTTTATTTTATTTTACGATTGTTCAATAATATAAATATCTGACTACTCTATTGATTCTTAGCTACATGATTCCAATTTAAAAAATAATTGCTTACTCGTTCGCGAAAAAATTTTAGTCATCAATCTCATCGAGTAACGCGTATCGAGTGTATCGAATAAACGTCTCACGTCAGTTGATTGACGAGTCATTATATAAAATCATCGTAATGTCGCCCTACTAAAAATTCGACGATAAGGAAAAAAACGGAGTGCGCTAGCGAGAGGCAAGCGTCTCATATTTCATCCTAATCATTTTTTGTTTCGCATCCTCTTATAAGAGATCGATGCAAAAAAAGTATAACGGAAATAAAATTTTCGGGGATCCCAAGCTCGAGTCATTATTCTTGTCAGACCCAGTAATTTTTTTTCTCAATCACTTAATTTCTCAATCCTAACGTTGTAAGATCTATGATTAATATCGAGGCACCTTCGCGCGTGGATTAAGAAAAATTTGAATTATTCCTCATCTTTGAATATCCTCTAATCTGTCTCAGAATTTTATCCGTTAATTGAAATAAATCACTAAACAGGATGCCCAGACACCGTACGTTGCGTCATTTATTTTGAATTATAGTAAGCGAATTTATGTACACGCGACACGCACGATTTTGGCACACTACTTGCACGACATTAAAAATTTGCCAGTGTGAATCTCGCGGGAAATCAATCACGTCGCAAATTGGCCGGCAGAATATGTCACTTCCGGTTACTTTTAAACAAGCAATGGCTGACACATTGGAGCCACTGTATATATTCGTACTTGAATTCCATCATAAATCATTTATTCAAATTTTACAGAACTTATGCCAACCAACCATTACTGTATAAACAAAAGACATTCTGTGGTCGAAAACTTTGGCTGATATTTCTCTTGTATGACTGATATGGAACCTTTCTATCACGCACAAAAAATTGATAAGAGCCGACTGTTTGTTCCGATGGAAAAAATTAAACAAATTCTGAAAAAACCAAAGATCGATCGAGATCTTTTGTCGTATACTAAAAAAATAACTATAGACAATCATCCGTTATCAGAATTTTGATTCGCTTCTTATCTCCTCGCAGCTCCGAAAGGATACGTGAGAAATGTCATGCGGGTCCAATAAAAAAAATGTCCCAAGACAGGCTCATCTTCTACTTTATTCTCGTGCGATCGTCGCTCGAAAGATCTAAAAAAAAAGTTTTTTAATAAAAAACAGAAAAGATGCCCTTCAGTCTCGCGGAGAAGTATGCTTTGTATACTTTGTATATGCTTGGCTTTCATCCAAGTAAAATCGAGGCACTTTTGCGTGAAAAAAGAAAGGAGAAAAAAGGCGTGCCTGAGCTTTCGTGTAAATGGGCCAGCCTGTCACAGGAAGAATCACACGTGGCTTTGACGCACAATAAGAACAACTCACGTGGACGGTACAACCTAATTTGTATAACGCAAATGAAAATATCTCTTATCGGATGGAAACGTCCAATAAAGTCCAATTCATTCGATGCATGACGGAGGCACAAAATGAGCGGGAATTTTAAAATTGCTTGATAAAAATATTCGAAAGCTTTCCAGGTCAAGAAGCATCTTAACATAAATATATCGATAAATTCTGTTAGAAGTGTTTTTTCGATTAGTAAGGAGTTAAAATACCGATGGAAAACTCGTATCAACGAGGCCGAGAAAAGATCCGGTAATGACCAAAGTGCTTTTCGGAGGCGCCGCGACGGCCCCAAGACGCCTGTGTATTTACGCAATACCTGTCAGCGTCACTCCTTCGGTCAGATGCACTTTAATAGTTTCAATACTACCCATACCGACCTCACTGTTGATACGACACGTGTATGCGTCCTGTTTCTTCAGTGCATCGATGCATTTCAGCCGCCAATGCAATTTAAGATGAAATTGCAATATTCGATAGAACTACAATATACCATTACAATTGCATCTTTCGATAAAGTGAAGACGTTGATAAGGAACGATGAACTTGAATTAAGAGCATCAATGGGATGTGTGCAACGTGACCAAATATAATTGTTTTTATCAGCAATAAGGTTCAACGAATCTATACCGTAGGAGTAGATAACCCCGGAAGCACAATGGGGCGATATCGTATTTCTTGGGAAGCTAGTAAAAAAAAAAGAGGAAAGCTATATACCCGAATCGAATGATTAATTCTATCGAATTAGTGACACTCGCAGGTTCTATATATACTGCACTGTCCCGGAGGGTAACAATTGGAATTGAAGGAATTGCGATCGCGGGATTAATACACCCTGTGACTTTTGTTCGATGAGTTTTTATTACGTGCACAATAATCTGAGAAATAATTCGAGAGAAAAAAAAACAATCCTATATAATATTTTTCATTGCAATTTATTTTGTACAGCGACACTTTGGTTTTCTTTGATATTTTCGCATCGATCGCGCTCGTTAAATTTTTTTCGGGATTTTTGCAATCTCTGTGGTCTCTATTTCCGGGTTATCTGGTCTCTCGATAATACTGTAGTATATTGCGCTGTATTAATTATTTTCAAACGCATGACATTGAATAATACTATTTGAGTAAATTAAGTAGCAAAAAGATTTTGCAAAATTTTTATGGAAGTTGGAAGACTGTTAATGCACTGGGGAATATAAATAAAAAATAACCCCGACGAGACAGTTATCAAGTAAAAATAGAGACGGTGAAAAAATTATTCCTCTAAAGAAAAGAAAAGGAAAAGCAAGAATATTCTGAATCAACAATACGAACTTGGCTCCGAATCAAATTCATTGAATTTCACGGGAAAGAATGGATACAAAATATAGTCTAGTTGTTCGGCATGAAAATTTCGCAAATAACCTGAGGAAACGTTTACAAGCAGCTTGTTGACGTTTTTGCATCTCGTTCAAAGCGTCACGTGGCGCTCGCCTCTATGGTGAATTCAGAAGGAAATGTAAATGTCGTTTAAAATGTCATGCAATTAATTTACCTCAAAATATATACATGTGACAGCTAACCTGTAAAGTCACTGATGTTTCTAACTTACAATTCCCGATACAAATTTCAACTTAGCATATTTACTTCCTCGCCTGGCTACACATCCCCGCATTCGTAACGAGCGTTTATTTTGGCAATGCTTGCACACGAATCTTAGGCAGCGTATAGGACGCCAGGCGTACGAATTGGGGTGCCGCTCTTATTTTAACCAAAATTTAAAACATTGTCGGCCATTAAATAAATTAATGTGGGTACGCTCATTCGTTTACAATATCCTGAGAACTCGATACGCTTTAAGAAAAAGAAAAAATTAATAGCGATAGGACATGATTTCTCATAATTCATAATAAAGTCTGTGCCAAAAATGTAGTCTGCTATTTTAAACGTGAAACCAATTAAATAGCAGTATTACTGAAGAAAAAAAAAACGATATATTCAAACTTTGCATAATTTAAATGAGTTAATTTATTACTAGATCAAACTAGATCAAAGTGAATTAATGTACAAGTGAAAAAGTGACTCCTAGTTTTTCGTGCGAAATTTCAATGAGTCTTAAGTTTTGCTTTAGGTGTAATTGTTTATTATGCTTTTCGGTCGATCCATTTCTTTATGACCGATTCACATCCAATTTGCTCCATAAAAATAAATCGAACTTGAAATTTACGTAATCAGAACGGCAGACCACGATCGTTTATCTCGAATGTCCTAAAATCAGTTAATGTCCCATGGGATTGTAAGGATCTTTAATTAAGATCCCAGGCATAGTTCAAGTACCTTGCTAAATTTAAGCAAATTTCTCATAGACACATAATTAGTGAACATCCTAGCATTTGTAAGTGTTTAAAAAGTTTTCTGCATTTTTTTGATACTCGTCTATCGAAATTTTATGCAAAATTGAAGGAAATGTTGCAATACAAATCTTTGCTAGGTTTTGCAAATTGTGATTCGGTGCGATTGACAGAATAAAATTTTATTTTTCCATAGCGAAAATTTGACAATTTTCAACATAATAAAGTGCAAGGTAAAAAACGTGGTAGGGCAATCGTATTGAAATTCGAACGAATTTTTTTTTAAATTTCTCGCTTAGACTTAGGTACAAAATATACGATGAAATTTATTCGCTATAGATTCTGAATAAGCATAGCTCATCAACGATGGTCTCTAATCAAATCGGAGAACACGAATTCTCTGATTAGAACCAATTGCTCGTACACGTTCAATTTACTTAACCTAACCAATGATACTTTCTAGAAATACCCCACAAGAGTTTTTGCATTTATCATTTTCCTTAGATTTTCTCATTTTATATTTGAAATAAATGAATATCAACTGTGAATAAACGAAGCGTGCTTCTAATACCTATTGTAAAAAAATTGTGCAAAATTGAATAATAAATAATGTATCAAGAAATTCAGCAAAATTTATATTTTCAAGCAATACATAGATGATATTTATTCAAGCAAAAAATTACAAATTGAAATTTGACAATTTTGAATTTTTTGACTCTAATCGAATGATTCACACGCTGACAATAACGTCTTGCTGCAAAAGCAATGGGGATGCGTAAATTTGAAACTCATCACGTAGTCAGTAAGATCCCTCAGATCTTTTGTCACAACAGCACTGAATCGGTTCAATAAATTTTAAAAGTAAAAGCATCCAATTTCTCTTGTCTAATATATCTAAAATTTACCACGGGGTTTCGTGTTCCCTTATCGTGCGAAGAGTAAAGGAGATAATACTTGCCGAGTGGATTATTTTTATTATTATCCTGCGAACGGAACCTAATACTTGCAAACTTTATTGAAAGCATGTTTATATCTCGAGATGCTCTAATTTTTTATCAAGTTTCGTCAAAATCGGTAAGGGACACCTCGGATACGATTATTCTTACAATTAGTTGAATTGAAACTTTTAATGAATAATCTATAGTTATTTCAAAAATTTTTTAAACAGATAATTTCCTGTGAAATAAACTCTCCAGTTCCGTCCATTAAGATTCTTTAGGTTATTTAGGTTACTCGTTCGACTTCTAATTTTTCGACTCAAGAGTGCTCGATTTTTAATTTTTTCTCCCACTAGTAAATTAATATTTTTCTGGCTCTATTTCAAAATTATAAATCAGAAAACATTTGGAAAATGATGCGTCTCTAATGTAATATACTAATTCTCGTTTCCCTTGGTTATTTGCAAACTTCAAAATTCTTTCAAACAAACAATATTTGTTTCAATTCATTTTCGAAGCGACCATTGCCCTAAAATCCTATTTATAGGTCAGTTCATTAATCATCGATTGAACAACATTACGAAATTGCGCGAGTGCGTATCATCCGCGTTACTACGCATGGACTATAGCGTACGATGCGTACGAGTTAAATTATAAGAAAAAAAATAAATATTCGCTGTTTTAAATTTTTTAATAATTTTTTTCCCAACTATGTAAAATCATTAATTCCTTTCACGTCGATTAATACAATAACCAATAAGAAATCAAGAAAATGCTCGAAAAAAAATTTCAAGAAAATTGAATGTCAAGCAGTTTTTACGAATTTGAATATCAGGAATCCAGTGAACCGATGCAAGATCACGTTACGATTCTCATTTGAATTATCAAAAAATCGTTAGTCCACTTGAAAAAATATTATTTGAAGTTTCGGTTTATTTATAAAGATCCATCAGGTCATTCGCTATTGAAATTCCATCCATAAAATCCCCATTGAATTTATTATTATCCTAAACCTACCTTCTGATAAAGGAACGGTCGCGTAAGTGCCAACCATCTTTCAGCAGCCATAACAATCGCCACGCATCCACTGAACAATCCAAAGAGTCGCCAAACAACACGAAAAGAGCAAGACGTCTTCGGAGGAAAGACATTTCCCACGTAGATGGTTAAATACATTTGCACCAACATTCCAAGCAGCGCGACCAAATCGTTCAACACCAAACATCGCAGCATCAGCAAGTGCTTCCGGTTTCTCCTCTGCAACAAATCAGCCAAGAATCCATATAAATATGCATTATTGCTCCCGGTCATTGACAGTGCACGGCAGATTTTATTTATTGGCTATAGCAAATACGATACCACGCAGATGAATTTGACATTAAATCCTTAAAATATCAGTAATGATAATCATTGCCAAAAACATAATGAATTACCAGAATCAATGAGATTTCATGATACAATTGACCCCAAATGCCATTACAATCCCTGGGGTTAAATATATTTAATAAATTGTCAATTCTAATTCTCACCCATAAAAATATCTGACCGACTTATATTCGACATTGAATTTTATTAGCAAACCTATATTGTCTTTTCTTAAGAATTTCTAAACAATTAATATAAATTATATTCGTTTCTCAAGGATGCTATCATAAAGATGCTCTACGTAAACAAAGGCCGTAACTTTATGGATAAAAAAACCCATATCTTAAAATTTGTAGTAGAATCTTCAAGCTCTCATACTTTATATGTATATTAGTCAGTTTGATCGGAAGACTTAGATCGGCATTGCATCATGATCATCAGGCAAGAACGCACGAACATAATTCTCTCAAGTATTAGGGGCAATGGAATTAACTCATATAATCAAAGACTGTTCCGCTTGAGTAATGCGATAACAATATTCTACATTGGGAATACGTAACGTTATGACGAAGTAATGACATGTGCCTAATCAGTTTCTGAAAATTGTATCATGAAATTTATTAAAACTTAATATCGTGCAAAATAATATTCGGCCATGATAACCTTCTGCTTAGATAATTCGCAATTCTTTTAAATGCAGCAAGATATTTCGCTCGTGGTACTGCTGAATTAATTCTGTATCGTAAATAGGGTGTAATTTTTCTTCTCAAGTACTGACCTTGTCACGATGAAATAGGATGACTAGGGCTGATATGTTTCCGATGACACCGGTTAAGTAGACCAGAGTTAAAATAATCTGAGAGGCGAAAGTTATGTGTCTTTTTGATACTGGTACCATTAAATTAGGTATAATCACGGTCGAGGTTACTTCCAAATGAGACATTGAATCCATAGTATCGTTCCACGCTTTGTTCACCATTATATCCATTTTTGTATTAGATCGAAATGCCTGGTAGAGATTCGATCGATCCTTCTTCTCGAGAAATAAACACTGCGCACTTTTCAAAAGGCAAATTCACACTGATATCTATTACAGATTATTATTTCTCTTTTATCAAGACTAGTTTGTACTTTTTTTTACATGAAAATTCTGTTCTTTATTTTATACTGTTAACGATCGAGTAATCCCTACTTCCTTCTACGATAAGGCGTGTAACTTTTGTGGATACAAAAATTTTTTTTATTTTGATAACAATGTTTGAATCTTGATTCCGTTGATATTTTTCCAAGAAAATTTCGGTATGGCATAGGATAACTTGGTTTTGTTCTCTTTAATTTTTTTTCAAGGAATCATTTGAAAAATTCCTCACGTCGATCTTCGTATACAGTCTTCTTATTTCCGTTCAGTGCTGTTGGGTTTTGATCTTCCTAGAAAATGTGGCAACGCCGCATAGGGCCCTTCGTTCAACTCTACCTGCTAATGCTGGGCTTAATCTTTGATGTATGTACTAGAAAATGGTCCACGGAATACCAGTCGCTCACTTTTGTCCCACGTTGAAGAGAGGAAGATTTATCCCGAGCTGAGGAAAATCTTAGTAGAAATCCTTGGTAGTGCCGGACTTGCTTGCGTTTTACGTAAAATTTTACGATTTACTAGACAATGCGTTCTTCTCTTGCACATCGAATTTTTCGTCAACTTCAATTATCACGCTATTCCTATATTCTCATTGCACGATCGATATTTTCTCGCTCATTCAAGTTTGCCAAAATATCGTTCTCTCAGTATAAGAAAAGAATAAACCATCGATTCCTTAACTGAGCAGCAACTATCGTCAACGAATCGTATGGTGACTGCGACATGAAACTGACAAAAATCGGATGATCTTTGTAGCACAGCTGCCGCCTCACTGATCGAATCCACGCGTTGCCTCCGAGTTTTGTTTACGATGCTCCGACTTGCCAGCCGATCAGTGCGCATTAGCCCCGCGCATTTCATTCAATGAACGTTAACCAGTTCCTTTTTTTCTATGTCTGATATCGCCATTGGATTATTCTATTTTCAAAATTACCGCCAATCTCACTTCGTATTTCAACCTAAAACACAGAGTCCTGAGTAATTTTACTGAATTTATCGACGTTCAAAAACCAGGCGTTGTTATTGGAAAACTTTCCCGGTTCAACCTCCGTTATATTCGTATCGCCCTGGAACTTAATAGGAAGGAAGAATCGTCATCAAAATCCTTACAACATGGCTAAATGTTATCTGAAAGGAAAACGTTATCTACAAGGAAAATGTTATCTACAAGTTTTCAGGAAAATATTTAACAGATGCGAACAGCACAGAGGCCATTATGGGCTTTACAGAATTCCTACCTCATATATGTCAAATAAATATTACGTGTAAATAGTCCTGTGAAAGATTCTCAAACGGTATGAAATATGAGTTGAATTAGTTGTTTTTTTTCGTTCAAAGTATATATATATATATATATGTATAGTCCTAGACCCGATCCCCAACTAACTTTAACAATAGTCAATTTCCTAATGATTTTCCTATGAGAACGATGCATGGGATTTATTGAAGAACTTTTATCGCTCTTCTGTTATTGCCTCATAGTCACCTCGTGAAGTTTCAAGGATGTTCCGAACCCATCATAAAGATATAAAAGATTAGCGTTTAATAAAAAGAGTATAGGGGTGACCCTTATTTGATTTTTATCGATAGCTGAAATAAACACGCGTGCCATGTAATCGCCAATGATATCGCGCAATGTGCGAAGTATTCGCGAGGATTCGGAACGCAAGAAGGTACTTACAATTTTTATAGCGGCCCCAGAAGACGCGTCAAGGAATCTTGATGAACTTCGAGCATTTGTCAAGATTTGGAAAAGGTCCAATGCTGGAGAAACAGTACGTGCAAAAATGCCAGCTTTGTATGAATTGCCAGGAGAACCAAACAATAGCATGGAAATTTCAAGCGGCTGGAATTCGCCTCCACGCGTTCATTTTAAGGTTAGGGTTCACTTAGTATAACTTATAGAATATTCTGCCAAGGATGTCAAAAGTTTTACAGAGATTTTAAAATATTGCATATCGATTCGAAATAACCAGATGAATGCATTATTAAATCATAACCAGAATTAATTAAAAACAGAGATCTATCTTTAAAAATACTCGCGTCCATTCGAGGTCGCTGTACATGATCTTTAATTCAGGCATTCCTTGCGGCTGAGTTATCAGCAAGCAAAAGCTGTCAATTCGAATAGCCATAAAGGATCAATCCAGAAGTCTATTGGCCTATATATTTTCGTGCCTGAGAGCACCATCGAGTCTCGATAGCTAAACAAGTGAAATATATGTAATTAAAAGTCGAAGGTTTCAGTCTGAAAATTTAATAAATCACCAAACCGTAGTGAAGCTTCAGCGATTTCCAATTCATAAAAATGATCTTTCAGAATTTCGAATAGATCTTCGCTCTTTACCATGCAAAATGTTTCACGGCGCTCAAGCATTTCGCAGAAACTATACACGCTCAATACGTGCAAGCATCTGCCTTTAGTACAGTGGGCCTCTCTTATGAAAATGTAACGCGGCGTCCGGTAATGCTAATAACATAATTCTTACAATGGGAACTGTCCACTGACTTATCGAAGGTTTTATCGGTTGCGAGCTTCGAATACGAATCGTCGCTGATGGTCGTACTTAAGGGATGGCTCCGATAGATTAAAACAAACTGAAAAGCACGACTTCTATTTTATCGAATCTCCAAGAATACATCAAGAGCTACAGCCGAGTAGAATTATTGCCATTAGGCAGGCGCCATTGAGCTGCTACGTTTCTATCATTCTAATCGACACGGTCGTCATGGGGTTGCAATGTTCATAAACGGTAGCCATGATTTTTTGTACACTTGACAGTTTGATGGAGTTTAATAAAAACGTTTTAATTCGAGACACGAACGTTAATTGTTTTTGGAGAAATGTCAATGATCGTTCAAATGCAATTGAACGATGTCGAAGTATATCGTTAATTTAATTGGTGTTGCATAATTCGGAACGTTGTCCAATAAGCCATTGCCCTCGAGAATCAATTGAGGAAATAAAATATAAATTCACTGCAGATTAAAATATGCATATGGAGTCGAAGGAAAGGAAGCCCAGGATACAAAGCCTTTAATTCAATTTTAAGATGCTCAAAAGATAACCTCTGTCCCATTATATGTCTTTAAGACAACTTTTTGATGGTGTGTCTTATTTCGAAGGAATCTATTTATATAAAAGAATTCTGGAACTAACTCCGAATGGCTTACAATTAGTATAAACATACAATGGAGCACACTGAAAGGGATACATATATGGAAAGAAATTTGAATTTATAATGTTAATGTCGATGAGAAAAATTCTTGCATAACGATACCATCATTAATTATACTCATGGTTTTTGCACGTGACAGGCATATCATGCACTGTAACATAAAAATCATTTAATTATGAAATACTTTGTTACACCGCGACAATAAAATTGAGAAAAGGTAACGCACTTTTGTTTGCAGGCTCCACCTACTCTGCCAACTTCTGAAACCGTTGCGACGCTTCACGACGACGTCGCATCCTCAGCTACTACGAATCTAACTTTAGATTTATTCCCGAAATAACCACTGTCTTCGGTTCTCTTCCTTCATACCGTGCTTAACTCTAGTTGTGACCTGCCTTTTTTGAATTTCACAAGCCTTTCGGATACACCTGACTTTCATCTGGTAAATATATTCATAGCGATACAACACTGGATGCTTGAAAAATTTCATCATAAAACATACGATGTCTCTATATTCTTCGCTGTCCCCGAGTTCTGCTGAATAAACTTTTTTTTGGAATAGCAGAATTTCGGAATCCAAAACGGTACCAGTCCACACTGTTTTACGCACTTCTGAAGAGAGACCTTTGTTCTTGAGTCATTTTATATTATACAGATTTTTGAATTGTTCATTTGTTATATTACCGGTAATTGATCCATAAAATCATATTACATTTTAAAATGCATAACAGATAATGATATGGGCGCACGTAACGAACGTATGGTAGAAAGAAAAAAAAATGGAAAGAAAGAAGGGATACTTAGATTTCACATAATCTTCTAAATAACTTTTGTAGACCTTCGTTCTCCTTCGATGCGCTACCAAGTGCTGAGACCGTTTGTTTCCAATGGCGGCATGGATTAATTTTGCTGCTGTTTGATCGTTAAGCTCCATCTATATAAGGTTAAACTTATACTGTCATCGCGATTTACAGATATTTGGATAATGGATAGCGAGGTTTCTGAAATCGTTGAAACTTTAACTGCCGAAACGGTTAAGGAAGAGAACGAGGTAAGTGTGCTAAACCTGTAATATCTAGTTGCTAACCTTACATCCGTTTTGCCTACTGTGTTTGCTGAGATTCCTGGGTATTAAATATTTATGCATATTTGTAACCAGTTATTAAATTTCTTCTAAAGTTCAATTAAAATGCTTTTCAGTTGTATAATCAACATTTTGAATTGACATTCTGTTAGTCATGCGTTATATTTACCTTGATATTGTTATGATTTAAAAAATGTTATTTTGTTCAGTCAAAATCATATGATGTTACTGTTTCAGACAAAGCCAAACGATTATGTTAAAGATAAGAAAAATTTTAAGAAGGATGGATCTAAAAAGAAAGATGACAGGAGTGCAGAACGAGTGTTGAAGAGTCTTAGTAATCTTGAGAGTTCTGAAGAGAAGTTAGTAGCTATGTGTAAAAAATATTCTGAGGTGATCGATGAAAATCGAAAGTTACAATTGGCCTTAAAACAATCAGAGAAAAAAGTAATTATGATACAACGTGAGAAGGAACAAGTTCAAGCTGAGCGTAGTAAAGCTGTTTTAGCTCGAAGTCGACTGGAGAGCCTATGTCGAGAATTGCAAAGACAAAATAAGGCAGTGAAAGATGAAAGTTTGTTGAGAATTCGAGAAGAGGAAGAAAAACGTAAGGAATTCTCTTCACAACTTCAAAATGCTTTCACGGAAGTAACCGCACTCATGAATCAATGCAAAGAAAACAATAGTGCTATGGAAAAATGTCATGCAACCAGTGTCAAAACTTCGAAGAACTTTGATATTATGTGTAAGCAATATGATCACAGCTTGCGCATCATAAAACAGTTAAACGAACAAATGATACTAGAATCACAATTGCATGAAGCAAAATTAGCAAAGGCCAAAATGGAAATGACAGCCGAAAAGGAGGCACTGCTAAAAGAAAAGCAGCAACTTTTATTGGTGAGGTCACAATATTATTTTATATATCTAATCAGACTTCAGTATGTTCATTAAACAAATATGTTAAACTATGTTATAGAATTTAACCGAGCAACAAATGCAGATAGGAGAATTGCAGGCAATGGAAACTAGTCTACGAAGTGAGCTTAGCATATACACTGATAAGTACGATGAATTCCAAAATGCTCTTACAAAAAGCAACAGTGTGTTTGGTGGATTCAAAGAAGAAATGGAGAAGGTAAGTTCTACAGGCATTAGATATTTAGCACTATTGATTTTTGACTTATTGCTTTGCTACGACAGATGTCAAGTCAAATATTAAAACTCGAAATGGAATCGCGAACGTGGAAACAACGTTGGGAGAATAGTCACGCGGCTCTTTTAGAAATGGCAGCGGACAAACAACAGAGGGATGCCGAATTTACAACAACCTGTAAAAAATTGACACAACTCAAACAATTATGTAGAACGCTCCAGAACGAAAGAACATCTCTATTAGCACAATTAAGAGAGACAAATACGACAACCAACCAGAAATCCACCGAACAGACTGAAACGCGGGAAAACACGGAGTCGCCGATTAAGCAACAGGATGTTGAGTCTAAACAAGAGGAACAGCCACAGGATAAACTGACTGAAAATAACTCCTTGGCTGAACCGGCGAAATATGAAGAACAAGAGAAAGACCAACAAGAAGAGGAAATTACAGATAGCCAAAATAAAACTGATGGTGAAGAGCAGCATAGCGACACTAGACAAGAAGAAATTGACACACCAACGGAAGCTGTCGAGAATTCGTTAACGATTGAACATCAAGAAAAATCACAAATATCATCTGAGAATAATGAAACAACCCTTCCCACGGAAACGGAAGTCCCAACGCAAAATGAAAGTGAAGAGGAAGCCAAACATAGCAGCCCTAAAGGATGAAACTTTATTTAACGTGGACAAAACGAAAAAAGGTACGCACTGTGTAATACATACTATTTTTATCGTAAATAGAAAACGGTACTATATTGTCAAATGTTATTGTTGAAAATATATTCGTACATCGATAATAATTTAATGTTCCCGTGTTATCCTGTTTCGCTTCAGGAAGGGAAGGAGACAAAATGCGAGTATTTTCTTGAGACCAAAATCCTACACCGAACTACAAAGTACATCTACTCATGTACTACAAAGCCAAATACAAATCAAAATTGAAATGATCCCTTATTTATTCGTATGTATAAGGAAAGCTAATAATTTCGAGAATGTTTGACGCGATGGTAGTACTATTATTGTCACCGTGTAGTGATAAAACCAACAATTATAAATCTGGATGAACCTGTTAGTGTTAGCTAATCATGTAAGAATGTTGACGATTTTGTGTAGTTTTTCACACGAATTTTCTAATGCGATTTATTGATTAACGAAATAAATTAACCAATTATCTCATATTTTTGTTAGACTGTTAGGCAATAGCAGTCTATACGACGTGTTTTGATAAAATTATTATTTTATAATATTAGTGCAATTCATATCTTCCTAAAAATTAAGAAAATATTTTTTTGTCATTTCCATTTCAATGCAAATATATGTGGAGCTACATTGAATTCTATTGCGAATTTCCTAATTTAAGCCTGCGTTAAACATCGGATGCCAATCGTTATAATGATATTTTTCATTTTCGATCAAGCATTGAAAGTCAGTCTAGCGTAATTATCGCAGAATATCAATTATTTTACTTACCTTGTATCGCAGTTAGCACATAAACGTTTAAAAATTTCATTTGCCTAATATAATTATCAGTTTTATCTCTAATATATTCTATGACCTATTAGAATTTATAAATTCTAATTATTTGAATATCGCGTCACTCCTGTCCTCTCTTCGTAATGCCATGGCCGCATCAGAACTCCTCTTAATCAACTCCATGCTGTTAAGGGAACGAAGAGAATTAATTCTCGAACATTGAAGAGATTGCAAACTCTCTTTAACCTGGTGGAAAGGTTCGAGTTCAATAATGAAACCCTGACCGACAATGACCATCTAGAATAGTCAAGTGTATAATAATACCTCTTACGAATTATATTGAATTATAGGTAGACGCTTGAATGAAAGTACACTTACTACATTGACATCGTCAACTTTCTCAAAATCAATTAGATTCTTTTGTGAAAGCAAAAAAAATACTGCTACACTTTTCCTAGTCACGTTTAACGCTCTCTATACAATATTTAAAAACTACAATTTTATTAAACAAAAATCAGACTGTCCATGCGTGGCTACATTATCGTAGAACGGTTATCTAAATTGCGCACAAACTCACTTCTCCACAGATTCCAAGCACAGTCCAATTATTTTGGAGTGTCCACTAACAACAGGATCACTCGGCAGTCTCCTCATTAACAACCAGTAAACAGCAATAAAATTTAGCAGAAGACAAAGTG
Organism: Calameuta pallipes; assembly: GCA_030142375.1. Taxonomy (NCBI): domain Eukaryota; kingdom Metazoa; phylum Arthropoda; class Insecta; order Hymenoptera; family Cephidae; genus Calameuta; species Calameuta pallipes. Next base: position 199,054 of record JARQSW010000377.1, on the reverse strand, counting down.
CTTTCTCCTGTAAACCATACAAAACAAACAGCAGGAAATTGTAAGACGAAAATGCTAAACTACCGGCCGACAAATCTCCCTATACTCTGTTCCTGCTAAGACATAGAAGAGTCATTGAAAAATCACTCTAACCAAAATATCCACAAAAATTCTTGGTCCATGACTAATTATGTCACCGAGCAGATCAGGATCGGTCCAATGGCAATGAAACTTTGATCCTCGAAACAGCATCCGTTTGCCCCATTGCGTTCGGCGTTTCTCTCGATGAATATGCTGCGATCCCGTTATCGTTTCGTCCCAGTGGGTCAGCAGCACCTTGCCGCACATTACCGGGCATTGGTTCGCGTATCAGTTTGGTTCGACTTATGGCCACTGGCCAGGCCTCGTGTATTAAAGTTGGAGGGGTCTAGCGCACGGGCCCTCCTCGTCTCTTCTGGGACTCTGAAAGTGCCTCGTGTGCTTTTCTCCGTTGGGCATCACGCAATATTAGTTCCCGCGAGCACGACTAAGCTATCGCACGTATTCCACACTCACTGCAGGATACATCCTCCAGTCCTATCTCTGCAGTCGCTATCCGATCGGCTGCCCGATACACAACGAACTTGATCTTTGATCGCGCGTCGCTTCCAGGGAGGCTGGATCCGTTTTCCAGGGTATTTCGTGATCGAATAAACTAACCTGGATTAAATCATGAAGATTGCTACAACCTTGTTTCTCTTCGTGGTCGTCGGTACGTAAGGATGCACTGTCTTTATTATTCAGGCACGTAATTGCCGTCTGCACTAATTTAAAGGGCAAATCTGATTATTTCTTTAATACTTTTTCTATCGGCGAGTCTCTCTACTGGGAATCGGTACAGTCTTTTTCAATCGGAATGATCCTTTAACAATTTTGATTCTATGGTACCTTGATTGAGACTCGCGTATTTACCAATGCAATTTCATCTTGAGTACAAAGTAGATATTGACTTTGGTATATCTTTCGGGTATATTGTAGATCTCTTATTTATTTAATGTTATGCCTTGTATTATACATAATTTTTTTATTCTGTGCTATTGACTTCAAAACCTCTGGACTGACTTTACTATTCTCTGACTTTCAATTAATCACTGACATCTCTCTTTACTGTACTAACGAACTTCGGTAGATGCTGATCTCTTATGAAATGTTGTAAATATTAAATAAATATATGTAGGAACTATGTAAATTCTATCTGGAATATTACTCACTCGACTGTACGTCGACTTGGCTTCTTCACCACACTCACACACTCGATTCTTCATTTGGAATCCTACTCATTGGTTAGGATCCAGGAGTAGGTCAATCAATTTCGACTACCTTTGTGGATTTTACGATCGAGACATGCGCGTCGATCTTCCATGACGTGATTGTCATATATATATATATATATATTTACTGGAGGAAAATCTAACATCGGGCGACATGCGCCAATTACGACAAGGAAAGTTTTCTCAGGGAAACGATCGGTCATCAGAAATATTGAGATATCGTAGATCTAAATGGAAAGTGCGAAAATGCGTTGATGCCAGATTATTGAACTGTAATCAGTTGAAAAAAGAGAAATTGAGGAGACGTACAATTACATGTATTGACAACTAATGATTATCTGAGTTCATGAACCGACAAAGGAGACATCGTTGCATCGACTGATGATCATTCTTTGAATTTAAATAATTATTCAGATTAATCATAGAAAAGTAGCAGCCGATCATTAAATATCTTTCACGTGAAAGTATAAACTGCGAGTGAAATTGAAAAATCTAAAGAGACACGTGTTGCTCTGTCAAGCATTGTTTTTGCTGTTTATCTGAAAATAGACATTCAAGGAATTGGGTTAGACTTTCTGTGTTAATATTTTCATATTTTAACCAAGGACCAGACACTTTCTATGCGACCTCGAGAAGCAGAGTTTTTCAATAGAGTCACAAACGAATGGCTAATAACGTGATGAAACAAATTTTCTTAAGTCTTTACCAAGTAATTCCCTATAATTTCTCTAACGCGCCAAACGTGAGTAGCTGACGACTTCATCGTGCAAAGTCCATTGAGAAACTACTATGTGAGTTTTCAATCGATTTTCATCTCCGATAATCTTCTTCGAGTATTTCCTGTAAGATTTTTCAATTCCTGAACCCACGTTGCGTTATCTAATTTCGTTCATCGACCGCGCCGAGTATCGTCCATTCTCTCTGCGTTCGTTGTGGGTCAGTAGGTCGTCAAAATTCGTGTGTTACTCGTAAATGAATTTCTGTTAATAATTTTAAATTTCGTCTTCGAGCACGTCGTAGGAATTTTCAAATATTTTTCAGTCAAGGTGAAGGTCGAGCCTGAGAACCTGTTACGTTAGATATCTGATCTAATCCTCTCTATTGTTCTTACAGTAAATTCTAGTTAGCTCTGTTCTATGCGAAACAAACGAGCAGATGCGTTCCTGCCTAACCTAACCTAACCTAACTCTGGAGTTTAATTGCGATAGATACTACAGTCACGAAATTGAGATCCTTGTCAATCGGCTGAATGAAATGTGACAACAAGTTGCATTTCCGTCATTATAATGATAAATATCTGTAGTAACATTTATCATTGGGTTACGTGAGTACTGGCATCAGTGAAAGTCTTCGGTATCAAAGTACGGGACAATTACACATTTGCGTATAAAAAATACTTTCTATAGGGTGTCAAGAAAATTCATCTAAAATTTATTATGATCTAAATGAATATCGATGAATATAATTTTAACATAATTTCTAGATTGTTTAGGTAAAATCATTTTTCTTTTTTAATATGAAAGTTGTTTCGGAATGATGAGCAATACTTGTACCTGGCTGTGTCGTGGGTCGCTGTCGTTGTGGAACGTTTAGTCAGGTTTGAAGTAGGTCACTAGGCTATGGCCCGATGGCATGCCACCGATCCAACCAATCCGGCTAAGTCTTTTTCCAAAGACTTCCGGAAGTCCGCTGGGTTCGTTACTTTTAGTCGAGGTATAAAAAATGAGGATTGATTATTTTACCTGGAGAATTGGAGTGGCTAGCGTGTACATTGATGTACATGATTGGCGGCTGAATATTTTTTTATTCGCGATACGATCGATCATCCATTGATCGGAAATCGTAAACTCATAGTGGATCGATAAGGACTGGTATAAAAGAAGTGGATCAGTTAGAGCATGAATAGTCAATAGAGAAGGACTTTTGCCTTCTACGGGATTAATCTTCGAGTGCGTCGAGCAGATTCAAATGACTGAACGGGTAATAGTGGAAATTCTTGTTTCGCAGGATATACATAAAATGTGAATTATAATGTTAAATAGGTCAGGAATCATATTCATTTGAAACTCATACTGACCTACAGTGACGGATCTAGGAAAATATTTTATGAAAGAAAAATGAGATCATGCTTCTTGTGGAATATTATGCGAACGACTCGATTTTGATTTGAAGAAATGAAAAATGTTTGATAGAAATTTTATGAAAATTTGGAAAAGTCGCGAATGACTAGAAACGTGAGACGGTACTTGAACAGACGTGAAAATCCATAGCACAGAGTATAAAATTTGGAAATTCCAGAAAGACATCGCTCTAAAAAGATGGTGTTTTTTTCCAATTTGGTTCTAGGCTGCACGTGGCGGGAGACTGTAGGCACTTGTGTGCTGGAATCGGACTTTGGTTTCAAGCTTAACTGCGCCTTCAAAAAATCCGGCCTCTTCCGGGTTCGAAATCTCGGAGGTGTCAAAGGTTATGTTGGTCTCGGTGAGTCTTCGATCGATTGAAATCGGTTTTTTTCTCCAAATTTCCCAAAAAAGTCTAAAGAAGATGAATTACTCTCATCGGAAGCCGTTTAGGTGACAATTAATTTGATAAGAATAATCACGACTAATTTAGCATTGCGTAGAAATAATGTCCTTGAGTACGCGAGAGTAAGGAGAAGGTGAATCGAAAATGAAAGTTGCGCCTCAACGACCAAATCTTACGTTTAGTCCGAAAATTTGGTCAAGATGCTCCTGTGCTTGAGATAGAAGAAATTTCGTATTTTTGAGCATAATTATACTAGATCCATAACTAACGAAGATTGTGAACTGCCTTAAGGTCGCGCAATGACAATTAATGCCCCGAGGCATCCGTACGTAAAAAATAAATTCAAAGTACAAAACTCCTAATACTCAACCAAAATGCCAGACCACGTTCTCAGCTGTTTAATAACAAGTGACCTCGCCACTAATTCTACTTGCTTTCTCATGCACCGCTCTGAGCTTTCCAAGTAAACCTAATTAACCTAATTAATATGAATGAATGAGAATCCAAAAAAAGACACTAACCATTATGAATTTTCGGTGTGCCGCAATCGATTACGTTTTCGAAATATCCCACGCCAAATTCATGCAGGGACAACAACTATTACTCAATCCCAGATGACGATACCAAAATTATCATAATTTTTTTTTAATTATTCACAGCTTTTGACTCTTTACGATTTTTTGTTCAGGCTATTTCAAAATATCGCTGCTCATCTTCTGCCAACATTCATGACCGCGATGCAAATTCTTTGGACATTTCTATAACGGGAATTGTGAAACTCATGGTGCCTGTTTAAAGAAACGATCTTTAACATATATCCTTGTAGATCGATATCCAATTCGCGAGATCCTAGAGAACGTAGAGCGACGACTAACGAACCCTGACTAATTATCTTATACAACTAATAGCTTTGCAATGGCAATGGATGCACCTGTTGCTCAAGTATCACGCACGGTAAGTTACGTGCGTCAAATGACGAGCGATTTGTCTCGTCATGGGTTAAAAGAGATATTTCCATGGAAAGTTGACAGTGGAGAAACGAACAAAGGAGAGAGAGAAAAATAATGAAAAAATATGGAAATAACTAGTAAACCATCTCTATTACGTAAATCGAATTTAGTATGCTTATAAAAAATAAAACTGTATCTTACATAACCCCTGCGTACGTAGGCGGTTAAAAAAATGGTTTATACCATCCGAAATATTTTTTGTAAAAAAAAGCTTTCACTCGGCACAAAGTCTTATACGATATTTAATCTCTGTTTGATTGCACGATCGAGTTTTAATAATGCATTGCGATATAATTTTCTCACGTTTACTCGAACTCGCATGAATTTCCATCCTGCTATTTTCTCCTTGATTTATTCCGAGCAACAGAGTTCATAGGCAATTAATATTCCTTATGTTTTCTTACTCGTATGGCGAATCCTCAATATTATCTAGCCTTAAGGCTGTATGTAAAGTTAGACCTTAGGCTTGCGACAGTCGTTGCCCTCCAACCTACTTCTCTACTTGCTATAATAAATTCAGAAAAAAATTCTCAACCAAGGATGAATATTCTTACTCGTCGTTCTACGATCTCAATACAGTAATTTATTACTTATTATTTTCCACATGATTTTATCATACTTCAGAAACCAAAAAAAAAAGATAATTTTCTCGATGGTATAGGATTATAGCAATTTTTAATAATCTCATTGAATTCGATGTCATCGTTTAATTGGCTTGATCGCTTATCGTGCCTTTCCTGTTTTTTTTTTTTCATAAATCCACTTTTTCAATTCTCATACCTCATGAATTCTGACATTTCGACTCATTTTCCTCAAATCATTCGCAATTCCCATGTTCCAGGATTTTCCGTCGGTGACGAACTTGGATTCACGGAATCGCTTTCCAATCTCGAAAGCAGCAAGAGAAGAAGCGTTCAAGCAGGCAGAGGAAATGCAATACCAGTTGGTTCTGGAAATGTGGTAATCAGTTAATATTCTTCATCATGATCCTTGTCAAATAATATTTCAATTTTAAAACGTATAAACGATACTATTTATCACGGATAGATTCTAGAAACAGTCTCTAGGCTACCTTGGCTTTCCTCAAATTTTTTACTGACACTTATCTAGTTCACTTTTTCATTGGGCGATTGTAAAATTCTGTTGTATCAAAGCAAAAGTGACTTTTTCTCTTTCTCGTTACTTTCCCTCATCTTGTTTTTGCTGTCACGGTCAAAGTGGAAGATTCGTTGACTCTTCGAAAAATTTTACTGCGTCCATCGATACTGTAATACTTGAAAAATATTTACTATGGCAGCTAGTCCGGTTTTGTGCGTTCACAAAAACTATACTCGTAACTAATCTTAGTCGAGGAACATATACGAGGTTGAGTGCGTTCATAAAATTTTCTGCTCACAACACGATAATATTATTTGCATTGTGTACTAAATAGACAATTTTCTGAGCATCTTTTTTAAATCGTCAGCCACAACAGCCGATATCATAGTCCACTTGTTGTGGGTTTTATGCTGTGTATTTTTTATACAGCATAATGCTACGGGTAATGATATAGTTTCGAGTTAATACGGTAACTGTTCTTAGCCAAGAACGGGACTTTTATGCAGTTAGTTGTTCTCTGCTTGGATTAAGAAATGCTATAGGTTAGTTCTAAAAGTTCTCATCAAGTATGTATTAACGGCCTTGTCGTAATTGGTGCGTGAATGTATCGTTCGTACTAAGCCGCGTTCAGAAAGAAACGAAACTAAGAAATTATTAACCTGAAATTTAAAGTCTGAGATCGATGCTTCAGGAATTGCGTATGGAGATAATTTTTTTTGGCAAACATATGTAAAATTTAAATTTCCAACGATAACAATCTCACGTATAATTTTCTTGAGTATTATTTCAAACTAGTGCATCGTGTGAACGCAGCTTTAAAAGAAGTCGGTTCTAGCTATTCTTAATCGAATATCACAAGGCTGAACTACTTTCATTTCATAATCCCGCATATACTGCGGTATGTATACGGAACTTCATCAACGTACGAATTTACGTGTTTCTGCAGTAAATTCGTTTCAGTCTCGTTTAAGACGACTGGTGTTCATCTACTGTTCACTATAAGATTGCATAATTTCACGATGGACCACTGCTGCTGCTGGGATCAATAACCTTCGCTTCTGTTGTCTAGAAAGTTTTAAATAATTTCAGTAGCTAAAATAACCCTAATTTCTTGCTTATTTGTAAGATTGAAATAAAATATGAAATCGTCTTGTAGCTTATGTCGTTGACGAAAATTCGTTAACCCCTGCTAATATTTTCCATTGAATTTTTGCAGGGCAATCGTCGTCAGGTTTCCCAAAATACACGAATGGTTCCTCCATTCAAGCCACTGCCACCTGGAGCAGCACGTCCAATGGCTCAACAACCTGAACGCCAGAGACTAGTGGTACAGCAGAATTCAACTGCCTTAAGAATGGTACCGGCGCCATCTTTCGCAGTGATGCAGGAAGAGGCGATGCGTCAGCAACAGCGGATGCAGCAGGAAGAAAAGATCAGGCAACAACAAAGAATGCAGCAGGAAGCACTGGCGCTGCAGGTTCTTAAGCAGCAGCAGGTGCAGCAGCAGGAAGCAACGAGGCAGCAACAGATGCAAAAATTGACTCAACAACAGAATGTGCAGGATCAACTCGTTGCTATGCAAACTAGGCGAATGCAGGTGCGATGAAGTTGACTCGGAGAAACAATAATTTGCATCTGCCAACTGTCCTCTCTTTTATTCACGCTGGCTACTATATAAATTCATGCACTATTGACCTCAATTTTCACACTGACAAGACTACTATGAGACACGTGTCTGGCATTTCCAATGATAGCTGTAATTTCCTCTGTGATACTTCACGTTGCTCTATATGCAAATTCTATTACCAAGAGGAAAGATGCCGCAGTGCTCGTAGGAAATTCGCTATTTCTCATGTAAATAAGCAAAATTTTGCAAATTTATTCCTTTCGCAGTTGGCACAGAGTATGGCGGCTGCAGGTGCTGCAGGTACTCCACTAAGAATGCCACATATCGTAGCAGCAATTCCACCTGCAGGAAGTGTCGTCAATCCAGATATTGCTCAATCAATACCAAAGCCTATGGTTGGTGTTATCGCAGCAGGAAGTGGCTTACCTCCATTCATTGCAATGCCAAAGTCATCTGCTCAACTTACCGACAGAATTAGCAACAGCCCAACGTTGCTGGAAGAATCGGTCAATGAAGTTCCAAAGAATGAATTTAGTCAGGTGAAATCGACTTTTTCAATATCTATTTATATTATCGCTGGTCTATCCAGTTTGCTAATACATACATATTCCATAATTCATCTAGTTGCCGATTCCTGATGACGAAGCAATCTCAGCAGTAAATCAGTTAACCCTTCGCTCGATACAACCGGCTGCAGCTGCACAGGCACTGCAATCAGTTCAGCAACAACAAAACGAAAAGCAGCAAAGTCCAGCCCAAGCGTCGTTGTCTCTTGCATCGATACAAAGTATGGAACCGTCGCTGAAAGCTCTTGCCGAAGCCAGCAATATCACTCTGGAAGCATTGGAAACAGCAATTTTATTGAGACAGCAACAATTAATGCAAAAACATCAGGAACGAACGACGTCCACTACTACGTCTACGACAACGCAATCTCCTGTAAAAAAGTATGTTATTAATTTTTTAATTGATTCCAACCCATATCGAGATATTCTTTTCTCATATTATATTTATTGTACCTACAGTAGGTACAACTATGCTGCACCCACGAAAGTCATGAATGCGCCACGAGAATATTATCCCATGGGGTATGATAAGAATTTTGATGATAATTTTGCCAGTCGTGTGGATTTGCCAGACACGAGCTTCTATTGTGGCGACCAAAAACATTTCCCAGGACTTTACGCCGACGAAGATCTTGGCTGCATGGTAAATTTTTTAATAACTAAATTGCTATTTGTAATCCAAAACGTTAGTAACGTGTGTGAATAATTAAATTTCTCCTTTGTTTTCATTAGGTATTTCACGTTTGCGCTTTGACGGACGATGGACTGATAATGAAGAGCTTTTTGTGTCCTGAGTCAACTCTGTTTGATCAAACTATTCTTAAGTGCAATTGGTGGTTCTACGTAGACTGCAAAGCTTCGAAAAATCTGTACGACAGCAACATTCCTATCAGTAAAAGTTATCAGCTGATGAAAGCTCTGGCTTTTTTCTCAGGCTATAAGAGTCATGATAACGGTACGGAGTCTGCAGTCGACAATGAAGGATCCTGAATGGCCCAAGCTTATCTTAAGGAAGTAGCGTAACGGCATTTTAGGATGAAAGTGTTGAGCTGTATTTAAACTCTGATGAAGGAAAGTGTGACGTGGGAATTGGCTGTTTTGATCGCGCTAAATGATCATTCAATTTTTTTTTTCTTTTTAAAGCCGAACAGAGAAACGTTGATTTTCTATGAAATTCGATGCGTTCGTTCATCGTCTTCCAACATAACAGGTCAATATTTTCTAATTGTTCGTCAGGGTTTAAAACGTAATGCTAATAGATTTTGAACTACGTTCCAGTGGGAATAACGACTACATGTATGTAGTATTTGGTGGATGATTTTCGGTTTCTGTGTACGTAATAGTAAAGTCAACTTGGCGTTCGACTTAATCAAAATAACTTTCTAAGCCGTCGTTTCAAGAGAAAACGTACGATAAGTAGATTTCCTTTTATTAAGATAGAATTTTAAAAGTAATTGTTATTCTTTAAGACACGCTCAGGCCCTTGCCTTTAATTATAAGAGTGTATATATATACATAATTTATTTAATTATTAAGTAACTTTGTATACCTTGCTCCAAAAAGAACTCTGTAAATAGCTGACATGGCTGTCATTAAAAAGCAAAAACTGATGGATTTGTTGAGTAATTACTAAATTTCCCCAGACACACACCTAAGCGATACTCGATCGAAATCGATTGATTTTTATTTCTCAACAAAGTATGATCTAATAATGGTGTGACGAAAATAAAAGCGGTAAAGAGAAAAGAGACGAGAGTAAATGGCAACAACATTTTATTGAAGGCCAAGTCGCTCGACGCGATATGACCTAAGATGATGACAATCAGAGATGCGTCCTAGGACGTTCGCTCTTATGTTAATATAAAAACGGCGTAACAAACTAGATACACGTTAACAGTTATGTATGAAGAGGAGTGGTGTGCAGGATGGTTAGTACTGCGATGAGAATGATCCTTTGGGGCACCGAAAAAATATCCTAGTAGTGGTACCCCTGGTAATCGAAACTGTCCCCCGATAATGGAGCCTGATGAAGACTGGCAGGATGGTGGCCTGCAGCAGCAGCCGCAGCTGCGCTTGCCGCATGTGCCGCAGCAGCAGCAGCGTTGTTCTGAGCGGTCTGAGCAGCAGCTGCAGCCTTGTTGGCAGCAATCTGTGTTGCCTCGAAGTCGATTCTGGAAGCAGCCAACTGTTCGTCGATGGTTTCGGCACGAGCTTTAGCCTGACCGACCATAGTGGTTTGAGCGGCCAATTCAGCTGCAGCTTCGGCCGCGGCCTGAGCAGCGTGATCGGCAGTGGCCTGAGCGGCGTTCAGAGCTGCTGTGATGACCTGCACCTGATGCATAGCTTGTTGGGCTGTGTTCTGGGCTGCAGTTGCGGCACGCTGAGCTTGCTGCAGTTGCATCTTCTCTCCGTCAACAGCAACGTGAGCGTCACGGGATTGCTGCTCCAATCCAAGAACGATGATCTGCTTTCCGGCGAGAGCCGCAGCTGCGGTGGCTGCCGATTGGGCAGCCGATTGGCCAAGAGTGTTCTTAGCCATGTACGCGGCTTGTGCAGCTGCGCTGTGCTGATTGGCGATTGCTGTGTGTGCCTGATCGGCAGCACCCTGAGCAATGCTCACCAATCCTCCACCGGTACTGTAGCCAACATGGCCATGGCCCCCATGATGTTTGTGGCTCGCAGCGGAAGACGAGTCGACGTAATGAGATTCCGCCGGTTCGTTGCCGTATTCGTAATCGTAAGCAGCTTCCTCTTGCTCTTGAATGTGCTTCTTGCTTGGAGCTGCAAGTGCAAGGCTCACGCAGGCGAAGACCACGAAGAACTTCATTGTTGATGTTTCGATTGACGTGGGCTGAAATGGGAACGACGGTGAAATTTCATTACTAAAAATGATCAATAAAAAATTTTTTAGATACTTCGCATTCTATCAGTCTCTTTTTGGATAATCAAAAAGTATAGTTCAAAGAAGCTTATTTTCGAAACTATATTTCATAAACTGCGGAAGAGATTCACAGAGGTGGGGAGGGTAGTGGCGCGTTTCAGCTATCACTTATGCTGCCTAATTACGCAATGACTTTTTATCTCCATTTTTTATCCACGCAGTCTCTCGCCAATTTCACGAAGTCCACCGCTTTGCATGGTTGGCCACTTGGCTCTGTTGAGAACCTACCGCGAATCGATTTCTCAAGGAAAAAAAGGGTCAGCCTCTTGCTTGGACGCTTATCGAAAGTCGAGATGATGACCACGCAGCGACTGTCAAACTTTTTTCTGAAAATTCTACTGTTTACATAATCCACAGCGAATTTACTATCATTATTTACACAACGTTGCGTATCTTTTGACAGCAAAGGAAAGCCATGCGTTTCTTCAGTTCCTGACATTTTTGTCGCAAGTCTCTCGAGCAATTCTTTTTTCTCCAATATTCTGTACTAATCACAAGATATTACATAGAGACGTTTGAAATTGTCTCCGATACACCTGACAAACGTCTATAGCGATTTAGCAGCATATATGCAAATAATTTTGTATTAATTTCTAGCTTGAAAACAAACAATGAAATAAATTTTAACGATTGCTTAAACTTAACATTCCCATTTTGTTTCGGTCCAAAAGTTTTCTATAAGCTATAAGACAAACGTCTATAGCGATTTAATAGCATATATGTAAATAATTTTTTGTTAATTTCTAACTTGAAAACAAACAATGAAATAAAGTGTAGCGATTGCTTAAATTTAACATTCCTATTTCGTTTCGCTCCAAAAGTTTTCTATAAACGATCTATTACAATATTACTTAACGAGGCAACTATCTGTGCGATATAATCAGCCACGTGTTGTCCGAACGCGTAACGTGTGTAGGAATGTAACGTTCACGTAAAATTTTTACAAAACGACCCTTTCTAATGCAACAAACAAACGGCCCTGTGATCCTTTGCTTCGATCTATATACACATATATATGGAAAGGACCGTTTACTTACGACAGATTAATCTATTATAGTTCCAGTGGCTGTGTTGACAAAGTGGTTCTCAAATATCGGCAAAATTCGTAAAATACTTCGAGCTGAGAGATTCGATAAAATTAGGGGGAAATTTTGATTTTCGCTATTCACTCGATTCAAAATTCACGTACGACAGTAAGTTTTAATTGCTGATTGCCGATTGTATAGAGAATTTTCTGCGGCCTCAAAACCTATTTGAAGCTTAATTTGAAAATTATTAACCGAATAATTTAGCGCTACATTTTTAATTGGATCAATAATCAGATTCCAAGTTACAAACTCAATATGGCAATGGCTTTGTGCAATCGAATTTCACCAATTTTATCCAGAGCGTGTGCAATTTTCGATGGTGGAAAGTTTCGAAATTTCACTGAGACGAATTCTAATACTTACGGATTACCACACTGGCTGTTGACTTGAGAATTAGAGCTGTCTTTGCTCTGGAAAGGAGCTAAGGAACTGATACCTTCTGTCCGATCGTCGCACCTCTTATACCCCTGCTGACCACACGACTGCTCGAATCCTTAGGTAGGGGTTGCCAACGGTCAAAAAGGCGGACCACCAAACTTTACGTCAAATTTCCTCAGCACACCTCGCGGATATAAGGTCAACTAAAAATTAAGATTACGTAATTGACTTATGATAAGGCACATGAAATTATGAGTATCAATTAATACATTGTCTATAATACAAGATTAAATAAATTTTTCATGTACGTCATATCGATCAGAAATATTATAGAAATTAATTAAAAGAAACATTTAATATAATTAAAAAATTGATTCTAAAAAATAACAATGTTGCTCTGTAATAATATTAATTTTAATGGAAATTGAAACAGGGTAAAGTTTTCCATTAAAGATCATTAATTCCTGCAGACATGTAAAAGGAAAGTATTTAAGAATTTACCAAACTTGTTAAAATTCTCGAAACAGAATTTGAGCATAACGACTGCGGCGAGGAGGAAGCGATACCGATTAGTTACGAAGTCTTTTTTTTATTTCCTACAAGAACTGCCAAAATATCGAACAGATGAATGTCGTTTATTATTTCCAAAGGAAGAAACTGCATTTTTTGCTGGACCTTTAAACTCTCGAGCAAATATCTAAGAAGGAGGTCCTACCGATATTTCTTCCTGCATTCTTTCTTTCTTTTCCTTCTCACCTGTCCAGGGGTCCACCGAAACTCCTTAACGAGGATCAAAGTCAAAACGACCAAAACCAAAGGATCAGTTTGATTAGGTTCCGCATTTTCTAACTCGGATCAATGATTTTTCGTGCAGCTACGTTCATGATATCCGGTGTGCTCCTTGAACCGTTCACCATCGACTATTACAACGAATAAATACTCCGCGACGAATTCCGACCCATGCATCGTGCCTTGAAGAGTCATGACCCCCCTGGAGCATAATTAAAAAATGACCGAACTCTCAGTAATTTCCGTTCTCTTCGCCGTGCATTTGTTGCACTGATAATTTTAACGTAAGACAAGGCCCATACTTTTTGCAGGTTAATTCAAAGAATTTTTAACTCTTACCCGGATAGCTCGAGACTCAATGAAATTTCTATTGTGAAATTAGCTCGCTCGTCACGGGTCAAGTTTCTTACGAACAATACCGAATGCTTAGCGATTTCGTCGATAGATTTAACGTTGTAGGGCGGCGAGTAATGTTATAAAATCGTTAATGGCAAACAAATCAAATTTAATTCTCTAATTGGCGATAATTGATTGTTGAGGTAGAATTTAAAAAAAAAATTACCAGCAAAATAACTGATACTTCGGTAATTGATTTTACCTGTCGAAAAAGTAACGCCAGAAGTGTCATTAAATTACCACAATGTATTAATCGCTCCTTTAATTCGAGTAACATCATGGGAACACTTTCGATTCCGCTATTACGTAACCAAAGAAATTTCAGGAAAAGCTCTTCACTCTTGTTAACAGTTACACGTCCATAAAAACTTTTGCTACATAAGAGAACATTGCCTCTGCAATTACGTGATCCGTGATTGGTTCTATCGTTGTTATGGGCTCAAATTCTATATTGATTTACAGTATCGCGTAGACATAATTATTTACTATTTTTTATATATATGTATACATAGAAACAATTTAATGATGCTCGATCAATTATTCATTCAAACACTCCAATGAGCACTACTGATCTTAAAAAGGATCTAGCGATCGTGCAAACCGCTAGATCTGGAATAACGATTTACGAAGGCGAATGGATATTTTCGTTGCTGCACTCGATCTTTCACTCAACGCTGACTCAACGTGGCCAATGCACATTAATGCACGTGCGTTCTTTCGACTTGACATTCACTGATCAAGTCACGTTTACATAATGATTTATATTGGATAACAGTAACGGATGTTGGGATAATTAATTGAACGTTAATAATTGAATTTAGACTGGCGTGTAAAGCAGTGTTAATTATTAACGTGTAAAAGGGTTTAATAAAATTTTATTTCAAAATTTATACGTCTGCTTGAGCCACGATAAGTTTGGTATTATGTTCTGCTCGATTAGTTCCCGTGGTAATAATTTTGTAAGAACGGTCGATTAGTAACGGGAGGAGGAACGCTTGTGAGTATAAAGAAAAATATGAAAGGATCGTTGATCGGTATATTATGAAAATAGAAACTGATATTGGAGTTTATCGATATCGATTTATAGATTCAAACAATCGATCATTTGTTATTTGACAGATTTATCATTGGGTATTTAAAATATCATTGGTTTGATTGTACTAATGACGTTTCTCGAGATGATAACTCTCGCCATAGCGTAATATGGCGTTTACCTAAATTTCACAATTTCAATTAAGATGAGGGATATTTTCTTTATTCTGTACGTAGGTAAGTAATGAATGTCGATATGCTAACCAAACTTGAAAAAATTATTATGTCGTTCACAGTTACGATAACATTTTTCTATATCGACTGTCGACGATCTCACGGAACTCAGGATCATCTGGTATATTGATACGATGAATGTTATAATACGAGTTAGAAAATTTGTAAAATTTTTGTATTATATTCCGTAGAATACAAGAGATACACTCGACTCTGTAGAAGGTGACTATCGTTTGACTCACAAGAAAACTGGAGAAAAGGCTTCGAACATAGCGCAAAAAGCAGCTCAAGAAGCAAAAGCAGCGTCGGACGCTCAGAATATTGCTGGTCAGCAAGCGTCTCGGCAGGTACGAATTCCGTCATCGTCATTGCGGTTGCGAATGACGGCCGATGGACGAAAAGATAATTTGAAAATTTGTACAAATCGTCTTGATCAGGTGAAGGAACAATTGGCCGAGAAGGCTGTGCAGGCTGCGAAGGCAGCAGCAGCAGCGTTATCTGGCAAGGAAGCGATAGTCGAGCAGCTGCAGGAAGAAGTGAAGGAGGCCGAGTCTGTAGTGCAAGAAGAATCCGCGTCGCTGCAGGAGGCGCAGCAAAACGTGAACGCAGCGATGGAAGCAGCTCGTCAGTCTCAGCAACAAGTAAATTCATTAGAATTTTGTATGTAGCTGTAGCTTGATACTTGGTTTTAACGTGAAAATATTACTTTGAATATTTCGACGTTACAGCTGAAGA
Organism: Calameuta pallipes; assembly: GCA_030142375.1. Lineage (NCBI taxonomy): Eukaryota > Metazoa > Arthropoda > Insecta > Hymenoptera > Cephidae > Calameuta > Calameuta pallipes. The sequence goes on along the minus strand of JARQSW010000377.1, from coordinate 183,345 downwards.
CGCTTACGCGAGCGCTGCAGACGGCTAAGGCGAATATAGGTAATTCGCAGGCGGCCGCACAGGGTGCGCAGCAGTCGCTCAACGAAAAACACGAACTGCTCGAAGCTGCCAAGAGACGCGTCGAGGAATTGACTAAACAGTTGCAGACTGCAAAAGTTGACTTGTCTAATACGAATCAGGCAACGTTAAAAGCTAGTGCTGCAGCACGCGAAGCAAAAATGAATGCGAATAGAAATAAGAGAAGACGAGCTCAGTGGCGGAGGTTAAGATCTTCTGGACAAAACAAAAGATCTGTGGCGATATGAAGGATTCAAAGTTTTATGGAAAATCTGCAATGTGATTATCGTGTCTTTTGTGTGAATAAGATATGTTTTTTTTTCGTGGGAGGCTGTAGCGTGAATTTTTGAATTTTAAAGAATTTTTCATATTAAACGTACATATTGAATGTTGCGTTACGATCGATTGTATTTTTGTTGTAAGATTTCGTAGTGGGACATCTGCCGATTTTTTATTCGAACTTTCAGGTGTTTAACAATCACGCCGTTACTGACACGCGTGACTTTCTGTCAGTTTTCTGAAACCTTTTTTTCATGTAGGTATTTGATTTTCATAGGAGCAAATGAATTATGAGGAAGCAGAACTCGTCATTAGTAAATTTGGATTTCGTAATATGAGGATAGTACTGTTGATTATAATCTATATGCGTAAGTGTTAGCTTATTGATTAGAATCGATATTTTTCTAACCAAAAAAACCTTTCGATTCGTGAAACCGTTCGCGTGGATTTTAACGTTTAATTTATAATTTTTAGTTATTTCTGTGCATTCAGATGCGAAAAGGTACAGAAAATTGAGAGACGTGAGTGCTTTAAAAAATCATATAAATAATTTCAATAGACAAAGAATTTAATCTTTCGTTTACGATTACACAGATTTCGTGTAACGGTATTAGAGACCAGAGAAAATTAAACAAAGCAACGAACATTGCTCAGAAAGCTGCAGAAGCGGCGAAGGCTGCATCGGATGCGCAGAATGTTGCTGGTGCTCAGGCGTCACATCAGGTACTACCGCCGGACGAAATATAAGTTAAAATGAATACCTGACTACAAGCTCGAAAAATAGGTTAAGATTCAACTAGCCGAAAAGGCCATAGAAGCATCAAAAGCAGCGGAAGCTGCTCTGGCCGGTAAGGAAGCAATAGTTGATCAACTCCAAGAGGAAGTGAAGGAGGCAGAAGCTGTAGTTCAGGAAGAGAGCTCCTCTCTTCAGCAATCACAGGCTAACGTCAATGCAGCAATTCACGCAGCGCAGCAAGCTCAGCAACAGGTGTTAATGAAAATTTGACAAAGTTTGACAAAACATAAAATATATAATTCTAATTTTATTTCAGGTGAAGACCTTAACCCAAGCTGTACAGACAGCCAATGCCAATTTGGGAAATGCAGAAGCTGCTGCTGAGGGAGCCCAACAGGAAATGGTTGAAAAGCAACAACTAGTGGAGGCAGCAAAGCAAAGAGTCGACGAACTGATTAAGCAGATGCAGTGTGCAAAATTAGATTTGGGAAATACCAAACAGGCTGCAGACAAAGCTAGCGCCGCGGCTCATGAAGCCAAGGCCAATGCTAATCGCAACAAACGTGGTCAAATTAATGTTCTGCTATGAGGGACGCTCGTTGAATATTGCAATTTGCTTCGTGCTATTTAATCACTGTGATTAATTATTGTGATATCGGCGGGCGACCATCGATTTGATTTAGTGATTTGACTAACGACCATTGAAAATTCCAAACTACGTGCACCTTGCGTTATCGATCGAGTATCAAAGTCTTGAAGTTTCCTCTAGAATGGAGCTGACTTTCTTTTCTTGCTGCCAATTCGTAACCTCAATCGGGACGGCATGATTCTACTTTACCGTCAGACTGGTCGATGCAACGAATACAGGGATAATAATTTTAATGAAAGTTTTTTGACATTCAATAAATTTTTATCGTTAAATCCACATTCATATAATTCTCAACTTTGCACAGACAGAACCAAACCTAATGTATTACAAATTATACCAAGTTTACATTCCAGTACAAGATTTAATAATAAATCTACAACTGTGTACATTTCATGCTCATGGACGAATGTTAATTGAGACTAGAGAATTAATTAAAATTTTTCTCCGAGTGGCTTAATTATTAGTTCCGTTATCTGCACGTGTTGCGGTAGGTCAATCACATATGCTACAGCATCCGCAATGTCTGCAGTATTCAAGTGAGCGACGCTGTTGATATCAAAGTCACTAATATTCCCAGTTTCTACGAATCCAGGTTTTATGTCCTGAAAAAATGTATTATTACAAATATGCAAAATCAATATCATGTAATATTATGAACTTTCCATAGAGATTCACTGCAACTTGATTACAGGTGTTTCCATGATATTGATAAGATATCAGTTGCACTTACAGTAACTCTGATTTTTCCTCCCATTACTTCATTGTAAATTATTTCACTGATTGCTGTCACTGCAAATTTCGAAGACATGTACACGCCTAGAGGCCAATCTGGAAGATTTAATATTTTGCGTCCCACAACGCTGAAACAAATTGAATCTCAAAAATACATAAATTACAATAATTAATATTTAATACTTAATATTTATATACCTACCTGTTAATATTGACTATGTGCCCCTCGGCGTTCGCACTTTTCATATGTTTCAATGCTTCCCGTGAACAATACAATAATCCAAAAACATTAAGTTCAAAGGTCGAGCGAATATTGTCACTGGATGCGTCTGTCAATTAAGTTACATGTCAATAACATAACTGAGATCAATAAGTTGAATCGCGTAATTTGCTTATTGCAAAAATATCATTAAATTTTTATTCTTACCAGCAATTTTAGTAACAATTACTTTTCCAGCATTATTAACTAGAATAGATACGGTTCCAAAATTATCCTTAATCCAATTAAATGCATCTATAACATTTTGTTCCTTTGAAATGTCACACATGTACCCATGAAATTTTCCCTTTGGATTTTTCAATTGCTTCATTTTTTCCTGTATACGTACAAAAAGTTTTTTTCTTTTAGAAATATTCAGATTCAAATATCATCGAAATTATTAATATTTTCAAAACCTCCATCTCCTCCTTCCTTCTAGCTAATCCAATGACGATCATTCCCTGCTTAACCAAAGTTTGTGCCGTTGTTAATCCTATTCCTGAAGATGCTCCAGTAACTACAGCAATTTTTCCAGCCCAACGACTCATTTTTAAGAGACCTTAGTTCAACGCTCAATTACAACTATACGGATTCAAGTTAATAATATATTAAAAGCTGTATATTCTCAGCAGTCTTATATATAGGTCCCTGGTTTTGTAATGGGGTGGATAAACCAAATTTATGTTTTTTTTCTTAATCAGTACAGATTACCTTGAAAGGTATATTTATAAATAATGTAAATTTCCCTATATATGCACGTTTCATGATGGAAGTGATTCTCTACGTTATACATATACATAGGTTAAAATCTTAAAATTTGCATTGCTTATGCATTTTTTATAAGGAGATAACGAGCAGGGGAATGCAATACAAATTCTGTGAGGATATAATTTTAAAAAACATTTTTTGTTTTGGACAATTTGTAGTTTCAGTATTGCATGTAAAATTACATATTAAATATGCAAATCAACACTCAGGCTATTGACCAGTTGCTATGCAATTTTTGCTGGTGCTGAAGTAGGGTCATGTACCCTACTGGGAAAAGGGTTTTTTTTATATGTAAAAAGATGTAATGCAGGTCGTTAGTGCATTTTGGAATAAGACAACTGCAAAACAGTTATTATCTGTCACTGTCAAGTAGAACAGGACTAATTTATTATATATAAAATATATATCATATATCAAACTGTCGCGAATGTCATTGTCATTCGAAAAAGAATCGCTACTCTCATGAAACGTGAAGTGCATATAATATACATTTAAAGAAATCGTCTCAAAAAGGAAACTTTCGTAACGGACTATTAACAAGAGAAAATATTTTCTTTTTTAAAAATACGACTCCATAAAAGAACCTACAAAAAAGTACAATAAATAATAAAAAATTTTTCCACCGTTCGCAGATATTTGCAATTTCGCAGTTACATTTTACATTCTTCCATAAACGTCTAACTTACAGAGTGCATTCGCACTGCAGTTTCGATTCGCAATACGACTACGATTTTACCTAATTGTCAAAATTACGCAAAATACCCAAGTGTGTCTTAATACCTGAAAGAGTACCTATAAAATAGCCGAACCTAGTCGCGAGTCCAGCCGCCACCGGATGGGTATCCTTTCACTAGAGAGTTTGGAAGTCTCCATTCAATCATCGCTAGGTCAAAGGTCGTATCTTTTATTTGTGAAATAAAATGACGTTTAAAGATTTGAATTAAAAAAATCAGGTCAATTAATTTCTATAACAATATTCCAAATGCTGCTCTTGCTGTGGGTTATCCGATAAGCAAAACCTATGAGCATAAAGTAATATAATGGAAAAAAAAAATGCTCTCAGCGTTTGAAGAGAATTCGAAATTGCGGCAGAGACTATTGAGCGTTCTCTCGGGTGACGTCACTGGCTCCCAAGAGCGAATGGGTCGTGAGAGGCACATCAAAGCTGAGTTACTTTTCCTTCTAGTGCGCCCTTCGCCCAACCGTAGAGAACGTAAGTATAAGGCACACCGAACAGTAATCTTGATGGGAGAAATTTCAGAAAAAAAGGAGACTCACATTATAGCTTTTAGTAATGGGTCTGTTTTATACTTTTTTATTCCATAAAAAAGAACGCATTTATTCCCTAAGGCTGCTACGAAATATAAAGTTCTATGCTTGGCCTTTATTACGTGGCACGCGTTGGTAATTGTTCAAATTATCAATCGTGAGTCAGCTTTACGTTATCCAAAACGTATGTAAGTAATACATGTTAATGCGTTCGGTAAGAAATAAAGGAAACATATTACGACATAAAATTTGACACGTATTTACAAAATAAGACCGACTCGAAGATCTCCATTTCTGGAAACTTTACGATTTGCAATAAGAAAGAACAATAAATTTCATGTTCTCTCAACTTTCTCTAAACTTTCTGAAAATTCATTAAAGAATTACTTATTTTTTGATGCTAGAAAATAACATTACCTTTTCTTCAAATTAAGTCGTCGAACCGTTTAGAATTCTAGTACGAGGTAAAAGATTTTGCAATATCCGCAATGCCGGGGCAATTTACTTGTGTATCTATGGGGTAAAGTATTACCAAAGAAATTCTGTATGAATCGACTGTTAGAACAATAGTTCGATATTTTCATACGAAGACTTTGATTCTAATCTAAACTTGATAAAGAAAGAACGGTTGATTAAATAGCGTAACATTCATAATCCAAACGTATGGCTCATTTGTTACTTCATAGCTCGTTACCAAAGAAGCCTCTGTGCAAAAGAGTCGAGAAGAGACGATATTTCACAAGGGAATTACACGCAAGTCTGAGAAAGACTCATAATGTAACTAAGCTTAATTAACCTTATTAATTAATTTAAAATTTTCAAAACTACTCACCTGTCTTCCAAAACAAAGAAATCCACTATAAAATCATCAGTAGGTCTAATTTTTACCACACACGATTCGTATCATAATTAATGATAGTTTAAAATTTTTAAAAATTACTCATCGCCCTAGTTATAAATTGCAAAAAAATATTTTAGGGTCAATGAAAATAATTCGCAAGGTATTGGCTTAAATTTTTTAAGTGAAAATATAGAGATAGAAATTAGCCTCGCAAATGGTCCATGAGAATGAATCTGCAGATTACATTCCCTTCGTTCGTAAACAATTTTTTTGACATATATTTCTGTGTTCCTGTGGAACAGTGGAACAGCACTACTGTATGTACTATGATTTTGCAGAGGAGGTTCCGGTTCCCATTCTCGTTCCTAATCTTAGGTGTTTTCTGAGGAGGTACGTTGCCTTTCGTCGCTACAGTGAAAGTGCCCCAAGTCGACTCACGTGTTTGAACCTTCCCGAGTATATCTCGAGAGGAACTGCAGTCGCCACGCTTAGTATCATCTTTGCCATCCTTTGGAATCCTTCACCTTTTCCTTCACCTTCGACCACTCGGATTATTCTTCTTGTTGACCCTCTCGACTGTCACGTGTGAATTCTGAACCCGTGCACTGTGTCCAGTGAACTTGTGCCTGGGTCGTTGGACGAAAATTACCGTCCCATGGAAATTGTGCCAAGAAATTTGAATAATCGAAAAAAAAATTAGTCGAAAAATAGTGAGTACAATTTTGGTGGTAAGGAATAGATTTATTCAGTAGGATTTCAAAATTAACGAAAAATTTTATAGTCTCATTTTGGATCGACGACACCTGTACTGCTTTCTTCGTTAAAAAATGAAAATTATACCCTGCTTTCGATCCGGGTCAGAGCGAGTATATCCCAGAGTAGGGAATCGCAATTACTAAGTCTCAGCCAGTTGGGGAAAGTTTGAAATTGGTGAAACAATAAGAATCCTTCCTTTCACGCAATTAGGGATATCACGGAAAACAAATTCCTTGAGGAATTTTAGAAAAGTTAATCAAAGAGATACCATTTTTTTATATACGGAGTTCAAGTGCGCGTGTAGCTGTAAAATACATAATGACTGAAAAATTGCTTTATTTCCATGTAAAAAAAAATTCGCACAACGTTCCAGTGCTTAACCATGCAAATGAATAAAGTGTCATTAGCTTAAATTTTTCCTTCATAACAATTCGCTTACTTAAATTCAACTGAATCTGTTGAACGATCTTGTATCTACCTCCGTAGATTGGCAATCGTTAATTCGTTAACACGATCCAGTGATAAAGTTACGTGGATGGCGAATAAATCATTAATTCGCGAATTTGACGCTATCAGGATTCACTGAGCATTCCCCTAGGACGACTCATTGAAATTCCATCCAGAATTTTTTTCTGAATAAAAATGACCTCGTTAATTTATTACCCATTACGGTAGCGGTGACTACAAAAAAAAGACAATAAAAAAACACAACAGTATATACCTAACTATAAACTGTATATATATGTATATTTATATTATTCGGCCACAAAGATCCGAAAAGTACCGATTCAGTCGACAGACACTATTTTCATTCGTGAAAGCATCGAATAGCCGATCGTAAGACATTGTCTTCCTGGTAAAAGCAACCAGATAAGAAACAAGTTAGAATCAGATGAAATAACAACAATATACAATATCGATCATAGGATACCAATAACGTTGAAATGCTCGCAAAAAAAAATCCTCCAATCTTCTCGCTATCAAGAAAGCACCTAAGATATCACCTATAAAAAAAAGAAGCCCAGCAAAAAATATTTCCGATCTGTTATCTCATAAAAAAATTTTAATAAATATCAATCAGCCGTATCGTGATATTAGAGATCATCTCATTTTTCGAATCCGACCAAAGTCCTTGAAGTAACTTTAATTTCATCAGTTAAATAATTTTGTCAAATTAAACATAGTAATAGTCATATTGCCTAAATAGGCTGATGGCCAATTATTTATTTATTGCGGATAATAAAAATGAAAGGCTATAGTGGGTGACTAATCCGTGAATATACATGAATAGTATACAGGGTGTCTCACCTATCTTGACTACTTAATATATCACGGTTGCCTTTGATGATAAATATTTTTAAAAAATTTATATATATATAGTATATTATAATTTATTTATTTTTCGATACTGCACGTTAGTAAAATAATTGAAGTACCGGGAGCGATTATCTTTACCGACGCAGAATTGTTCCATTGGCATGATTATTATGTGATTACGATATGCAGACGTAATATCTTAGCGTGTGAAACTTTCAGGATGAGAGCCTAATACCTTTTACCCGTTACTATCGCTGTAACTATAACGTGACTCCCTCAGTGAACTATATCTGTGAATCTCAACGATTCCGTAACGATTGTCACGAGGCTCTATACATATAGGGTAACGTAAATACAAAGCAGTCTGAATGGCTTATAGAATCTCTTGATGACTCGAAGAATGCAGCCCACGGTTCATTGAAAGTTCGACCAAAAGAAGACAGATCGAATTTGCCAACGAGACTAAAGTCAAGGCTGGGTCTTTTAACTGATCCGGATTAGCCTTCCGCGCCCATTCGACTGTGCAATATTTAGCTCAGGGGAGAAGACGACATTTGCACGATCTGCTTATTTGCCGTTGAGAAATGAAATTTGCGAATTGTCATTCCCGACCGAATAGGCAATGCCTTATGTCAAAATTATTGTTATTATTATTATTTAATTTTTGCGCAATATCAGAAAAGAATTAGAACAAGGTCTTCCAACTGGCACGATCTTGCGATTGATACAGTTAAAAGGGTACCTGGGCTACGATGATGATCTACGTATTAAAAATGATTTTTGTGAGGAAGATGATCTTTCTTAAGGATCGAGAAAAAGAACGGATTTATATGGACGGTGAAATCGTGGATCGGAGATAGATCGTAGGCGCGCCGATCTTTGTCGTGGAAGTAGATGGGACGTTGGTATAGGTTCCAGTTAAATTGAGAAATGATGGACGTTATAAGAGACGACGTCGGAAGATGTATGTTAGGCAAGGCTCTTCCGTGACTCTCGCTTTTTCATATTCGCACATGTTTAATGCGACCATATGAATACGTGTAGAAATGGTTGCGTAATACGGTTACGGTTGGTGGTGATGTAGGTCAAATTAATGGACATACTCCTTATACAAATAGATCTATTTTAAAAAGATCAGCCGAATGTTCATCTTTTTGTAAGCACTTACGGACTTTTTATTTATCTTTGGGACAAGTGCAAGATGACGTAAAAAAAAAAAAGAGTATTCGACTGGCCTACTGCTACCTGGGTTGATGTAATTGCTCGTGGTTAATGAAAAGTGGTATAAAGAAACTAATATTAACTGGCATAAAAGAAACTGCCGATAATTGTGGAACCGTTATGAAATATGTCTGCGGTTTCTATGAGCGCGACGAGTCAACCAGCGTCGTACGTGGTGACTCGCTTTGGATGTGAGAGTTGAGAATGATCGTCGTAAATAAATTGATTCTGTGACACTTGACTGAATTGGATGCTGTGCTCGGTCCATTTTATACAGAGATAGTGTATTTTTTGTAATAATATTATTTTTTGGAAAATTACAGGAAAAGCTTGGACAACTCTGGGACGGACGATTCTTTCGGATATGTCGGTCTAGACTAGGGAGTGGTCTTGTGTGATAACGAGAATGAAGAAGATTGGAAGGAGGGATTGGTTGTCGCTGGTGCTGCTGATAATAGCCCTAGTAGAGATCGATGCTCAAAAGGTTAAGATAGGTTAAAATTAATATAAAAAAAAATTGACCTCGTTCATAGAAATCTGTATCTTACTTCATGTCGATAGCAAAAGAGACAAATTTATAGGGAGCAAGTGTTACCTGCACTCGGTGGAAAAATTCCTGACGAGGCCTTCAGGTCTGATCGATTGGCTCTTAATCAATTGAACAAAGACGGTATCACGGTTCCCGATGGAGTCGTCTTGGTCGCGCGAGACGTGCGAAAACATCCCCAGAATGAACAATCGATGCCTGAATTGTTAAAGGTATTGTTATAAAAAATTCAAATAATCCAATTTACATAGATAATAAAGTTGCTGATAACCCGTGGAGTATTAAAGGCTTGATAAATGGACATTTTTTAATAAAGGTTTATCTGACTCCGGATGGTCGATACGTCCCACCAGAGGGTCGATTCCATTACAGCCACCCCAAAGCCGTAGATACGACCTACGTTATCCGAAGCCCAATTGGACGTGGAGGGAGTCATAAATCAGGAAATGATCAGAGCAGCTATAAGCCACGTGGTTTCAGCAAGTCTTACTCTTACACGAGACAGCAGCAATATCCGGGATCATCAGCTCAGCGGAAGCCGGGAATTTATAAGCCAATAATCGCCCCGTTTATCATTCCGACCCGAGAATTATTGGTCCAGCCATTTTATCCGATCTGGAATACAGATTTCAGCTGGGAAGATGCTGTACACGAACCGTTGGATGAATTTTTTATTAACAATCTTGCTCTGTTCAATTCCCACCAAGTGAGTATACAGGTTCAGGTTAGATCTAGTTTCTAATGGCTTCTAATGTCTGAATGGTATAAGCGCCTGACCTTTGCCTTTTCCGGGTCACGTTATAATTATTATCAGTGTACAACAATAGAACCAATTGTTACTAGTAGTTGAACACGTGAGAGTATTTCTTACGAGAAAAAAGAATGTCGAGATTGGCTGATAATTTTGGCACGTGTTATAATCACTTGGAACAATCAATTATACTTACCAGTATAAGGTACCTGGTATTTCGCGCACTTTCATTACGTCTATAAGTGCACTTACTATTTTGCTACCAGGAACTTGTCTTGTGTTCTTACGTCGGGAATATCTGTTACGTTCGGTCAGAACGTTCGAATGCAGATGAAAGTTTACTCATCGAGTTTCCCAGCTTCACGCTTCTCTGCTTCTTAGCTAGGAAATGTAGATTAGTGTCAGTATTGAATTTGAATTTTTTTTTTACTATTTTAGATAATTACAGATTACGACCAATTTTTTAATCAATTTCACGCACGTCGATTGAGACACGTTAGAACGGAACATGATGACAAGAGTTTACATGCATCAGCTAAAAATTTTGAGGCCAATGTCAAGCCACCAGTAACTACGCCGGAGCGTTCAATTTTGCCGAAAAATGTTCGCTCGAAAAATGTGTCAAAAGTGTCTGGTTATACAGATTTGACGAAAATACCAGAAACCAGTTTCGTATGTCGCGGAAGAATGGGGACGTTTGCTGATGTTCAAACTAAATGTCAAGTAAGTATATTTTACTAATTGTAAATTCCCGAATTCACATATCTCGATTATTTTCGCATACGTGCGTCATTAATGAACCATAAAAAATTCATTGTTCCGTCGAAACTAAAGGATTTAAGTATATGACACTTAAATCATTCTTTATAGCTTCTACTTTCTTTTCTATAAATCTTCGCAGCACTAAGTATTACTTGTGATTACATGATCCAACAAAATTTTATTATCATGCTCGATCGAAAGTAAAACTGCGTTCTACGGAAGTCCGTTGAATATTCAAAAAAAATGGTCGCTCAGTCGGTACAGTAGAGCATGCGACTACCGACACTGTAAGTAATGTGCAAAAAAATTACGCAAACTCCGTTTGGAAGATTTTTATGTCCAGTAGATTCGTCTCATAATACGAACATGACAGCCATTCGCTAGACCGCTATTAAAACACGTATACAGATGTTACATATACATATAGTAGTATGTTGTCTAGAGAGAATCGAACTATCTCTGACGGCTGCCTTACGTAATTCGCTTAACGTGTGAGTGCATAAAAGTCACCATTGCAAGTTCATTTTATTCCCGTACACGTTTTACCTTGCGTGCTCTGACATTTATCGGTGTATCTATAAAAAATATATTCGTATAATTTTTTATAGGTATTTCATGAATGTACTGGATTTTCGAAAAGTTCATCCCTGTGTCCAGTAGGAACAGCTTATAGCGAAAGTGAAAAACGTTGCGAATGGTGGAACAATGTTAGCTGCTGAATGTGAAAAAAATGAAGATTCAACGGTTCAATAAATGGAGGACGAATAATAAGATATACGTGAGATACGTCTGCAAATGAAAAAGAAAAAAATTACTCCAGTCATCTATCTAATTAATTTTTAATTAGCTTGTTGATGTAATGTAGAATTTTTATGTGTAACATGCAGCCATATATCGTTCATTATAATATTTGATAGTAGTAATAAACGTTTTTGTACACGTTACCTTTTGTAATAAAATACTAATGATGACAGCGAAGGTTTTTTTTCAATCCAGATTAAAAACTTTTGCTTGTAAAGTAATTCATATATTAAATTGTTTTATTGAAAAAAGCTTTATAAAAAGTATGTATATTATCTAAAGTATAAAGGTACGCGAAAAAAGTCGAATATTTCACCTATTATCAGGGCTTTCACTTACAATTCATGAGTTTTTTGAATTTAACGTGACACTTTGATTTAATTGTATTTGACAATTATTTCATGTCAATTAATAAGCAGCTTATTTCAGGTAAAACCTGAGATTCGATCTATAAATTGATAAAAATAAGTATACTTTTAATATAATACAAGACTTCCGCAATACTGAGGCACTTTACTGTGTTACACACTGAATTTAAGGCTTAGAAATAAATTCTAATTGTACGCTCTATTATGTCTTACAGTAATGAACATTTTTCTATGTATTAATTATTTTTTAATTTGCGATCAATATTGTGATATCAAATATTTGCTCCATTTACATATTTGATATTTCATTACTGTTCCTAAGTTTAACAGTTGTTTCAAGTTAATGAACTTCGGAAGATAAAGTACAATGAAAATATATTCTTTATATATCTCTATTAAAATATATTAAGATCAGATAGTGAAGGTATTAATTACATATTAGTAATTCTCGAAAATGAAAAGAACAAAATTTATCTAAATTATGCAGTGATGAATGAAGAGTAACATTCTTTATTTGAGAATTACTGCATGACTTGAATTACGAAATAAATGTATCGTTGGAATATCTTTTATAGCATTATATGCGACAATTGTTAAGCTACCTATAAATTCTAAGTTCATGAACCGAATTTGGACGGACGTCTATTCTCGGACTAATTTCAGTCTTCGGTCATTCAGTAAAATCTAAGATATTAATCTTCCTTCCATGATTAATGGAATGACACGCAAGTAAGACAGTTTACGTAGAGTTAAAAAGTCATCTCTATTGATTTGTGCGTTAAATATGAATCTCGTTTCTACTTAGTAATGTCCACTTTGTACAAGTCAGTAAAACATAGAATATTGCTTATGAAAATGTCCTCTCTTACTTTGGTGCCAATGAATATAACGTATGACTTAATTGTATAGCTTAGAAACATTAATTATATCATCGAATGCAGTGTGCGAACAAACCTAACAATTTAAGGCCATAATAGTTCGATATTCGGAGACTGCAGAGTTTCAAATATTTTGTACATCGAGTAAACGCACAACCAGCAGTATATCTAAACACAGGTGAAACAAAATATGTACTATAGAAGATGACCAAATTATGTTTTTCTGCAATTACATAAATAATACATTGTACTCACGTTATAAGACATCCAGAGCCAGATGCACAGTGTTGAAAACACAGATTGAAGCTAGAAAAAATTGTTTCAAGTTCTTAAACTTATCCAAGTAAAAAATACATTCATACTATTCAATCATTACTTACATATATATAATAACCTCCCAACAGCCACAGCCCAAAAACTAATTGGAACAAACATACAATGAACCATCCTATCAGCCAAGGCAACAACCAGCCTCGTACACCTTCATGAATTCCATATATCATCAATCCAGAGGCAACAATAAGCAGCAAAAAGTAAAAAATAAAGAAACCGCCGACTACTTGCATAGCTGAAAATAATGAAGAATCGGTAATGTGATCACCTATATAAAGTGTGTATAAAACAAAACTCTCAATATACAATAATTAAAGAATTCTTACATCCTCTGACATCTGCTTCAAATAGAGGATTGTATAGTTGCGTAGAATCTCCACCATTGAGTTGATACGATATCAGTGTAATTAGCACAATACACATCGCCTGAAGCAATAAAACAAGATCCGATAAGATTAATATCGTACCCAAATTATAATCAAAATAGTAGTCCTAACAGTATCATAACACAAAACAGTGTCTCACCGTTGTATAAAAAGCGATAGCCTTGCACCCTGTTTTCACACTGTTTGTCCAAATACATGGTGACCAGCAGGATTGCAGTATGGTCATCTTCGTGCTGTGAGATATTGAAAAACGATGATAATTTTGCTTAATCAAATTAATCAATGAAACACTAGATCACATTAACCTCACAACTAGCAGTTGTTGAGTACTGGGCGTCGACTGGCGTCGAGTCGACACGATTTAAAGCATGCAAAAACCACTGCCTCACACGTGAACGCCAAACATACCGAAAATCGTTCTTACCTATTTTCACGAAATTTCCAACAGAAGCGCGTACCGGTCACACCCTATTTTTCTTCGCAGCTTTACTCAAATATACAACCAGCGGTGGATTTACAGTTAATTTAGGGCCACAAGTTCACGTCACTGGAGTGTACGCGCCCATCTACCCCACCATCGGCTACTCTAGGTCGCCATTGGCCGCCATACGTATTACTGTATGCACTACTGACTCTATCACGCTACACGTCCTTTCATTCAGAATTGCTACTTGTGACGTATCTTTACTACTGTCTACTCCAATATAGATACTCACTTCCACTCACTACTATGTTACTCGTTACTGTTAGTCCTATTCAAAATGCACCTAATAACACACCGAGAACTACAGACGATAATGTGATTTTCCTTTAATGGGACTTGCAGCCGCATAACAATGCCTTTAGGCATTGCAACTGTAGTTATTTTAGTACGATTATTTTAATCAGAGATAGTTTCTTATTACCGTCATTGCGTAAGTTAATCAGACACGGTGCTTAAATCTATAAAACATACAGTAGTTAGGCCTCGTAATGTAAGTATAATATCACAAACGAGTAGATATTCCCCTTTATGAATTTTTCAATATTGCACTTGGTATAATTTAGTAAATGGGTTGAGATAGCCGTAATCTTTAAAGAAGGTTAAGTGGTTGTAATAAATTTGTTAGTCGTTTCTTTACATACCAAGGAGCAGTGCGTAAGTATCGCGCGAGGAATCCTTAAGTAACGCGCCAGATTACAGGTTAGCCAACCTGGTGTCTGACTCTTAAAAAGTTACTAGTTTGCCATAGGCGTCGAAATTTGTAGTTAAATTACATACAGATTGCAATCTGACGTATCGAAACGACTTCAGAGTTGAACAGTGAAAATGAATGTTTTTCAAAAAACGACTGCACAGGGAAAAACTGGTTAATTGGAGCAGAGAGGACAAAGTATGAAACCAATGATATGTAAATGTGATTGTACGACAGAAAATTTATTACGCAATTTTAATACTTGGTAATAAAGCACTAAGAAAACTCGTAAGTTTCTACTAGGCCGAGTAAACCTTTTGAAAATGACGGGTATGATACTTGTTCCATATAACTATACCATATTAGCGAATAATATATGCCAATGGTATCTATTAATAATCTGCGAGCAAGGTCAACCTGGTTTATTGGACGTAAATAGAAACGATTGCATACGCGTCTTCAACCGATTCCAATAATGTACTTTACGATGATTACGTGACTGTTGCTCGTAGTCTCAATAGTTACAACTGCATAATAAAATGGAGGAAAGTGCGTCGCGATGTTCAGTAATAAATTCGTAAGAGAAATGAGAAAGAAGGGAGCCAAAAGATTACTTTCGCCATCAAGAGAAATAAAGCAGTCTCGCTGATCCTAGGTGGATTCAAAACAGTATATCAAAGCGTCTAAATATGAAATTTGTGGCGCAAAGAGAGCGCGCAGCCTCAATATGCCGTCAGCGTTCATTGCTGCTGACACAACAGAGAACGAGGTAAGGGAAACGTTGTTTTTGCCAAAATCTAATAATAAAATAAATCGTATAAGCGTCAACGAAAAGTTCATTTCTAAGTATTTTATTGTCGTATAACGTGCGGTACGTTCTTATCTGATTAAATTAAATCATAAAATCATAAGCATCGCGATGTTCGACCATCGGCCATGTTCATGCTTCATTCTCGTCAGGCAAGTGAATATCGCATGAAAACCTGGAACATTTTTGAGAATCGCGCATAGCTTGATATACCGCGAGATAAACTTGCTATAAACCTATCACCTGCGGTTATCTATGCCCTTTATTATATTGCAATAACAATCTCCGGATAATATATTAGCCCGTGGTTCGCGGCGGTGATTAACCCTTGGAAAATGTAGTTCAATGGTTTCGTCTTTCCCGATTGCGGTTTCCGTAGCGAACGGCCATTTTGGTACCGCAGATAAAAAATAAATCTTATGAAACCAGATAAGTTCGACCACTGATAATGCACGTCGAGTCATCAAGTTATGAAAAACAAAGAGATACACGCACGTCAAGGCGTACGCGAACATGCAGCTACGATTGATGACGATTTTAAACGTGCGCCGATGACAGTCGCCAGCCACAGTCTTTACTTTATATTATTTTCAAAGTGCACCAATGGATCGCACCTGCATCCCAGTAGCATTTGCAATATTCCGCGCTGCACTGCATAGCGCCGTGTAAGGCTAATCTGATCGTCATGATAGAATAGAATAACAAGACTGGATTTTCACTTGGAAATGATTGTGCTGTCGTGGCACCTGTGTCGCTCTTTGAGAATTCCTGTTCTCCCCTTTGGAAGGACTCGGTGCCTATCCCTATTTCTATACTGTGCATCTACGAGCGTATAGTACATATACAGGGTCTTCCAGTCCAAACGTAACGGCATAAGATTTGACAGCCACTCATAAGGATATTTCCTTTGAGTAAGTACTATTTGACAAGATCGTACAATTAACATTATTTACGAGCTATTCATAAAAGTCCGCGTGCTCTTGTGAATTGGTAAAAATTTGTCAATGGATACCAAAAGATTTCGCTTCCTCCGAACTGCTCGTTGTCGTCCACGATGATAAATGGTACTGAGCCCCAGACACCTTGTGACAGCAGTGAATTTTGACTGGTGCGTTTTAACTGGATAGTCCTGTATGCATATACATATCGCTATCTCTTACTTACTCCTTCCTTCGAGTCCTTTCAGGAGCGAGTGAAAGGAAAAGACTTTATCGTAGTAGAGTATTTGTAGGTATTGAGCCTATACCTACTATAGTCCGCACGTGGACTTCATTCACCCTGGACCATCGACTCTTTCGTGTTCGACGTTTGATAATAGTTTTTTTGCTCTAATAAAAATTCAATTTTATGCTACATTAGCACTCTACAGTACGTTGCCGGTGATAATGAAGTTCTGATGCTAAATTGATATGGGGGTTGGTTCGCGTGATGAAATTGTCGACCTGTGGACGAGAAAAATTTTGGACCAAGAGAAACGACGGTGAGGATGCTGCGACCTGGTGAGTTCGGATAACGACGTGGACCATACAAGACTGGAATAAGATCACATAGAGCGCAAGAGACCTTTCTTAGTCTCGTGTTGGCTAAGTCGGCAAGCTATAAATATACGAGTCCACTTGGATGGCTGCTATTTTCTAAGATTGTCTTCCACCATATTGGTTTCGGTTGATTGTTAGCATGGGGGCAACCGTAGGTTGCTTCTCAATTTAGGAGGTCGACTCGATGCAACGTTGCCGCGGTTTCACTTTTACGATAACTTCAAACCGGGCTAACAATACCTTAAGTGTCTGACGGTGACAATGGATTCACGTGAATCTTAAGAATTTCCCTTTTCACGCTTCCGTTTTTCTTGCTTCTGGCACGAGACTCAGTCAGTGCGTCAGCCATTGTTAATCGAGGATCTGTCAGTGTCGATCGTCTGCCGGCGACATTGGACTCTGGGATACTGTAGAATACTGCTGCCCGAACTCAACTATAGACTATTTGCCGGGACGGCAGGGCGCGGGGAACAGTCTATACTCTCTTCGTCGTAGCTGCTGGCAGCCAGAGTCGTGCCGATCCTTTCCGATAGCATTCGTCAACGTGTAAGTCGGAGTCCTCGACCAGTACACAATCAATGACCTGACGCGTGTCGTATCTGGACTTGACTACATATAGCCAATCGAGAGAATCATGCTATTACGTATGATAAGCTGATAACGCGTGAATCTCGATTCGATCTGTGTATAAAAATACACGATTATCTTAAACAAACTTGTATGGACCTATCGAGTATCATTAAAAAAATAAATCAGCCAATCGTATCAGCTGATGACTCGGTGATAAAAATCTATCGTACGAATAGCACGTGACGTTCCGATAAATATCGATTGGATTGGCAAAGCAGGAAAAGGAGCTCAGAAGCGATTCTCCTAGAGTCAAAGGAAAGATTCCTCTTATTCCCAGTATGGCGAGAAGCCCCGCACATGTGTTACTTCGAGACGCACAAGCATATGTGGAGATGCATACGTAGGTGCATATAGGAACAGGCACAGGTACAGGTATACGCATAGGTATAGGTAGAAGAGATAGGCAGAGGCAAGAGTCGGAGAAGAGAGAGAGAGGAAAGGAGAAGAGGTAGGGATAGACGAAGAAGGAGGCGTGTTAGCTAGAAGGCACCTTAGAGGACCCCTCCGGTGGGTCAGATTGGGCCCCTCGTCTCTTACACTCGCATCGAGGTCCCTTCGCGCCGGTTCGAGGTTCGAGTTGTCGAGGCCTCGGGCTGCCTTACGGACTTATAACGTCTCGTACCGTCTTTACCACGTTAACCGCTTCACTTCGCTACGTCACGAGCATCGTTTGACCATCGCGTCGTTAAACTCTCCATTTAAACGTTTCTCTCAAAAGGTTCTTAACACGAGTGCACCAGCACGCTAACACAGTCACTCCGCTGCCATCACTACTCTACGAGGAAAACTGTCATTTCAACTAATCGTGTGTCGTTCGTACCTCGGCTGAAAGCAGTGTGCGTCGGGTAGTCACGCTTACTCTTTCTAGATCTTTCTACTGCCGTTGGCTCTGTCTCCCTCTTACGCTCCCGCTACACGCGTTCCTCCCTTTCAGCCTGATTCTCCTTCTCCAGCTCCTCCAGGAACCCCTTCCCCCGAAACTGCGAGCATATCGCGTCGATTACACCACGCTATATGTCAGTTAAAACAGTTGGCCGTAGACAGCCTTAAGTTGACGACAGACGACGACGCCGACGAAGAGACAACAACGCCGACGGGCAGGCTCGCTCGTGTGTGCGCCCGACGCATCGAATTATTAACCTCTTTGTGCTACTCTCGAGAGAGTCTCTTGTATGTCGTCGCGAGTTCGTTCCAGTGCAGTGTTTAAACCTTATTAGTGGAATACGTTTTGGATCAGACCCGTGTGCGGGACGAGGTGTCACTGTCTCGAGGAGTTTTTCGAATTTCTTCTGTGAACAGTCCAGAAGGAAAATTCACATTGGCGCATCTACCGGTGAGACTGTTTACTAAAGGTTGGCCAATCTGAATCTGAATTTTACGTGAGAATTTACCTTCGTATCTGCAAATGAGAATTCGTATATTTTCATTGGTATTTTATTAATGGCAGAATGATACGTTAGCTTGAGTGTTTTTGAAGGTTATGTTTTTCGTTTCGACGCCGAAGTGTCTGACGTGCCGTATGTCAGTGGGTGCTTTGAATCAGCCGGTGTTTGATCAGCTAGTGTTTCGAATTTCGAAGAGGCTCGTGTACACGAAAGTGCGTGGGTGGTTGAAATAAAATGCGATAGTGCGTCTAGTGTTACAGTTCGGAGGAAGTTCAACGACGTTCACCTCGACTGTGTGCCAGTGATCTTTACTCGGTTTCATTCTTGGAGGATCTTTGAAAATAGAGATACTCCGCAGGCCATTGGAAAGTACCGCTGGATTCGTTTCTAATGTCCTGATTCCTCGAAAAAGGGGATAACGATGCTCATGGGTTTATCGATCAATGTTGGATGTAAGTATCGCGCTCGTTGTGATTAAAATGTATCACGATTCGTACCACGTGAACCGAACCAATTACCGTTTCATGTATTGCTCGATGTAGAGTAACGCAATTGTTTGGTCGGGCGTCTGCGTGTTAAGCGTTAAGGACGCAATAACACGAGATATAGAGCAAATTTTCGCAGCGTTTGTTTCACGCTGGTGAAAGTCGAAATTCATCTAATCACAAGAGCCACCTATACCCATAGTTACTCCTGTCAGGAAGAAATTAGTATCGTACGGTACATGTGTATTAAGAGCCCCCCTCCTTAAGTAGGGCGTTGAACCGAACAGAAACGGCGAACCGGAACGAACCGCTATTTTTTCGATCAGCGACATACTCGCGAATCGTCAAATCTAGAACGAAACCGGAAGCAGATCCCAGCGCTGTTGTTTTATGCGGCCATGTATCGAAAATCGGACGTTGGGAAAATTTTATGTGTAAGAGCAAGACCACGCGTGGAGCGTTCGAGCTTGCTCGTTTTATCTTTGGCAAGCAAAATATTTATTGACGATAAGGCTAACGCGATATATTTCGCATGATCGATATTACGATAGAGAGAACAGTCGTTAAATTCAGAATCGTTGTACTTCTCGTTCGAAGAGAAGCGTGACCTGGCACGTGCCAAGTTCAGTCACCTTATCTTCAAAAATATCCCACTCTAAAAGCTAATCACTTCACGTCGTCCGTACTTTTCAAAAATGCTCTCAGACATCGCGCAAGTTAATTCTAATACGCATAGAAAAGTCCGGGGACGAGCAGAGTACCGGAAGCTGATGACCCAGAACGAAATTGGATCTCGATACCAAACTCCACTTAGAGATCTTAAAGAAGAAACTCTAATTTTGACAGCTGGACAATGGCGTCTCTCGTTTTCAAGATGAAGTTCTGTTTGATCAGTGAACAGAGCGTCGGCGTCGGCGTCGTTCTCTATGTTGGCCGTTCGGACTGCACGGCAACTGGCTTCCCAACGTCGACGTATAAATATCATGTGAGCCATCCTCTCCATCGGCGTGCACCAACACCAGCCTCTTCGTCTTCCCTTGGCTCCCGTAACTGTGTGGCCCCGAGTCTGCGCTATTTAGAAAATCTTTCGCTTAGCGGGAGGCTCTTCGTGGCAAGGGAGCTTCTTCTTGGCTTTCACCAAGGTGGCCAGCCGGGCCCTACTTCGCCGTGCTCCTCCTTCATCCACAGTGAACACGAGTCGTGCACTCGATTTCATTTTTACTTCCTTCTCCATTTTTATTTCCATCTCCTTCTCATCCATTTTCTCAATCCCCTTTCTCCGTGCTTTTCTTTTTTTTTCCTGATTCCCCTCGTTCTCGCTTAGTCCGACCGCGATAACGCGTCGTCTGCACTTAAAATCTTCCAACGTTGTGTACTCGGGTGATACTTGTGCTTTTTGATATTTATCCTGGGATTTATTGTGCGGGTTCGTCCGAGCCGCCATTCTGGATCACAAGGGACGTTAAAGTAACTTTGGTTTACTATGTGTACTACGCGACACGGAGGTAAATTTGTAATAAAACTTTTTATAATTATTTTCTCAAAATTTGACAGTCTTTACGCTTTTCGTAATATTTTTGGATATATTCAAATTAATCCACTGCGTCCTGTTCTCGCTTGGCTCTCTGATACAAGGATCGATTAGTCCGATCTTCATGGGATCGATTGGCGTCTTTGAAAGTTCTTGTAGGATTCAGCGACGACTTCGTGGCACGTCTGGAAACTTTTCCATCTAAAATCTAAATCGCGCACGCTGTTCTATGCAGCCCGGGACCTCACTTGACGACATAATTTGTTTACGAACGTCGTGTCTGGTTTAATCTAGTATCGCAACTGCAGATGTCTTTGGCTATTAAAAATGATTGGTGCGAATGTACGGCACGAAAGATCGACTTGAAGTTAGCGATGGGTAATCCGAGGAAACTGCGACGTAGCCGAAGAGCGATGGGTTAATTTTCATGAAAAGCATTTATTGAAAATTCCAAATAATTATATTCGCGCTAGAAAAATTATCAATATATTCGCTAAAGATTTTAACGTCGTCTCGAACTCCGCCTTGAGGTACGTCTCTACGTCACGAGAGAAACGAATAACAGAACTTCATAAAGGAGTGTACGCGTGCCCCCCATTATCACTTTTTAAATAAACCCGCAGCATTCCAGCGTCGACGGTGACAAAGAGACCAAATATTTATAAAATATTCGCAAAAGCCATTTTACTCCGCGGATAAATAACACGGCAGAAAGGAATGTTGCGCTCCTTTATCGACAGGAAATCGCTGTCGCAATTTACGAGTGCGGCCTTTTGCGATGACATAAGGCAAGAGGCAAGCACGAGTCCTCCCGTTGTCACTGCCACTGCCACTGCCATGCTACCAACCTTGCCAATAAACAGACAAAAGTACAAAACTGCCAAGTTTAAGATTGACTTTCCTGGTAAACAGCTGGCTTAACCGCCTAACCAGTGTCTAGCGCGCGCCGTATCGCCGCTAAAACAGACAGCGCGTTGCGTATCGATTGTCTAAATATTTATCAATTTGAATCATCCGACGGTACCGGCAATTGTGAGGAATTCAAGGCGATTCAGCCAGCCAGCCAGAGAGGAGCACGGAGGAATTTATTATACGATTAATGGTCCAATTTAGGAAAATAAATAATCTACAGTAATAATAAAATTAAATAAAAAAAAAATTATAACGTGGTCCTCGCGCGCTGATCTTCTGGCCATAATTCATTTAACGGCAAAGTGCAATTTCTTGGGAGAAAAAGAAAAGTTTCCCAGAGAGTCGACTGAGCTTGGAGAATTCGAAATCGCAAAGATGCTTCGCGCGTGTAGCGTGCAAATAGTTCACGACTGAGTAACGCTCGAAGCTGGCACGGGTTCAGGGTACTCACGATGTCGGCCAATGGCAGTTCGACTTGAACGAAATGCTTCTGCCTTGGACCAATCGCATCGAAGATACACAAGACGAAAGATTTTATTTATAGCGAACCAAACCGATGGTGGGTTTCGAGAAAATTTGCATTTTCCATTCATCTTCGACCGCGCATGCGCGCGTACGACTCGACGAGCGTACAGTTGCATTTTTATGGTACTGCTAAAAAAAACGTCTCTGGGTAAACTGGCAGATATCATAAATATTTGATTAACAGACTCGGAACTTTTTTCGAAATTTTTAGACAATTTACGACGAACGACGTATCTTAATGGTTCCGAACAGCTTTTTAACGATTGTAGAAATTCGAATGAGAGAAACAAAGAGATTTTTTAAATTTTCTCCGAAAAATCTCTAATGACGTAGGCGCAGTCACTCGATTCGTTTCGACGTTTCCTTACGGCGACGTGGTGAATTGATCGGTAACCGATCTCAATGGGACTTCAAGTTCTTCACTCTCGGTCTATGGTATAGCGATACTTTCATAAACAAGAGTAATTAAAAATTTTTTCTGCATTTTTACTTATTTAATAAAACAAGGTGCGTT
The DNA here is from genome assembly GCA_030142375.1 of Calameuta pallipes. Lineage (NCBI taxonomy): Eukaryota > Metazoa > Arthropoda > Insecta > Hymenoptera > Cephidae > Calameuta > Calameuta pallipes. The sequence continues at coordinate 160,132 of JARQSW010000377.1, read as the reverse complement.
CACATCGGCCCAGTCGGCCATTAGATATCGTCTCGCATATTCGTATGCGTGCGTAATTGTATATAAGAGTGGAGAGTGTAGTCACGTGATTGTAATGCAGATCCTCAGATGCATTCGTGACTGGGTGCATTAGAGAGTGCGGCTACTTAACTGGCATCTAGGTGAACCGCGTGTGAGCACGTTATGTCGCCGATTGTGAGTCTGCCTTCAATAACTGTCGCTACTAGGGAGTGACGTGCGACTACGATACTAGAATTAGATATACGATCGTCTGTCGTTTCAATTGTAACGCGTAACGGTACGTCAGAGTCGATCCTAAAAGATCCTCTCGATGATCAATATTAATTTGCATGTCTTACTTATCGCGGCAGTAAGAAGATTTTATGGTCTGACGTTAAATAATAAAAATTGAATTATCGTTCGCATAAAATAGTCATGAAACATTAAAATATCAAAGTACTAGCGCGCTTGCCGGAAACGATGTCAATCCGAGAGAAACAGTTAATCCGGATGTTGCAAGTTGCAGTGAATAATCATAACCTTGACAGGGACTTCCGGTAAGTTACTTTAGTACTTTAACCACTTTAATTTGAGATGCAATCGGAAGTCGCGCCAGCCTGGAAGAAAAAGTTTTTAGAGCAAAAGTCACACTGGGTCCAGTAAGTCTTCGAAACGTGCAGAATTATTGTGCGCAGCAGCTAGTTGAACGTCGATGAGACGTGATTTCCGGTTAAATGGTTAAATTCAGATGAATAAAGAAATGCCGCTCTCAAAGCATTCCGGGAGTTTACGATGACAATAAATTTTCACGGTGTCTTAAACAAGGTCAAGCGCGACTTACGAACTCTTGCGGACGTAGGCGCATTACTGATAACTGTCAGATTATTTATTTATTTACAAGTTTCGCAGAGAGGAATGAATGTACTTTTCGTGAAATCTTCATGCGAATCGATTGTGCTAAATCGGGAGTCAGAATTTCACCGAGAGAAAATAATTCCTTATGTCTTCCCGATAGTATTTCCATATTCGCGAAAATCGCATTTACTTCATATTAATTTTTTTTTTTTTACGAAGCGAAAAATCTGTTTTACGACTCGATATATTTCGCAGAATAAAGACGAGCTTCTTGGTAAAATAATCATTCAGTCTTTAAAGAGTGAATTCCTAAGATACAAACAGTCGAATAAAAATCAGCGACTAAAGGAGACGATTTATCGTAAACGGGTATGGAATCGTGTTCCAGGGTGAGGGAAGGATGAAGAATGCCCCGCGTCGCCGGGGAAGGGGGCGGTGCGGGAGGCAACGAGAAGACAAGCGGACCCGGAGGATTCGGAGGATGGCTTGGGGGCGCTGCGAGAGCCATGACAGGCGTCGGAGCTGCTGGCTACGTCGTCCTAGGAGGAACCAGATACAGATTACGTCTATCTCAGGTGACTAATCATTTTTTTTTCTTCAAATTATCAATATATCTATTAACATCAATAAGTTGATTCACAGTTAGTTTCTTCAGGAGCATGGATAGTCTAGTTTAAGATTTTGAAAAAAAAAAAAGTGGAAGCATCTTGGACCGTTCCGACTGCTAGGCTCCTGGAAGATCTCTGAAGCGTGTCTTCGGCCAGAGACACGAACTAACAAAGAGACAGATCAAGATATACGGTCAGAGTCGAGTTATCGTGTCACGAGACACGGATTTCCAGTAGCGACGGTCGGACGACTCCAGGAGGACGTTATCTCTTCGAGTCCTCCGAACTCATCCGGTACGACCCCCGCAATCAGCTTCCACGAGGAAGCCACTCGAGGAGCGTGGAGCTCGTGTACCACACGTGTGTAATAACCGTATAGACATGTGCTTGGAATCGCACCTACACGTAACGTGTTACGGGAGGATCTATTTCAGGGTAGTTTATCTGTAAGAAGTTCCTGGGAAGGAGTCCGCTTCATCGCATTCGACTACCCACCCCGTTCCCCTTGTATTGTTTACATATGTAATAGAGAGAGAAAAAATATACACGAGCAAGCTCAGCCAGTGAAGGAGTACGACACGTACGATTATCCCACAGGAGAATTTACCACCAGCCAGTTCGCGCGAGGAGTCCCAGGAGAGGAGGAAGAAGAGGAACTCGAGAGAGGGCGACTCCCGGGAACGTCTGACGGAAAAACCGGCGGAGAAGACGTCGATCGATCTGACGGCAAGCGTAGCCGATTGTTGCTGCATCGGACCCAGGTCAAGACTTCCTCTGCCACGGGTTTCCCTGTCGTCTAGTGGAGCCGGAGGGCAGCCTCCGTTGCCACCTGGTCACGTTCCTGGTCCAGGTCCTGGTCTTGTATATGCCTCTGCACCCGTGGTCGTTCCCAGTGCCACCGTCAACAGCAGCAGTGGCGCCGGCATCAGCATCAGCAGGGCTGCCGTGGAGCCAACGCAACTGCCGCCAAACTCAAACGCTAATAATAACCGTGGGGGGCTGCAAATGGGGAGCTACGGCTCGCAGCCACAATCATCTACAGCATCATCGTCGGCCTCAGTGGCCCACTCAGTCTCGGTGCCGCGACAGCTCGCCCAGTGGACTAAACATCAGACCCTTAAGCTTCAGGTACATAACTTCGTTTCGTCAGATTTTCTTCATCCTCCCTCGGACAATCTCTCTTCTGCTACTGCCTGTGTTACTTATTACCTTTTCTTCTTACCGCAGACCATTACTTCTACCGGACACTCTTTTCAGATGTAGATGCAACGTCATTATGACTCGCATGACCTTTTGCATCCGTTCCTCAGACTTATTCGATTGTTGAATCTGTGCCTTGTGGCTGCAACAAATTTATCTCTATGGGATCTTAAGAAATTTTATTCTTCATTCGTCTTGCGTCCTCGTGTCAACGTGCTGATTGTGCTGTGACTGTGATTAGGAGTTATGTTTGGATTCTTAAGTAATATGTACAATTACCTGTAACGTGTCGTCGCAGTGTTGACTACGCGTGAATTGGCTGAAGACTTTTTTGGTTTCCCTGTACGATGTGTACTTTGAGATTTGAGATGCAGGATTTATTATTTTCTATACTGACGGAATCACGGGTGACTCCTATTTCTGATGTCAGGTGGTTCGGGTGGTGATGATTTAATTGCATGAGAAAAAGAAATTTACTAGATGGTAGATCTGGCACGTCAGGTGTGTCCTCGCGTTAAGATTGGAACACCTCAGTGCTAAGATACTTACACTCTAATAAAAAATTATTTTCCCTAATACGTGTACCACCTTGGGAGACATTCGAACTTTGATCACGTCAGAGACTTTCTCAGTTCCGCTTTCTTAACTACGTTCACGCACGTCTTTGCTCGGATTTTCGTTTAATATACTCGGCTGGGGATAACTCTGGGAATTTATCGCACGTCCATCAAGATGTTTATGCAAGTATCTCAGAAGTTTACTTTAGACGTAATTCTATGATATCTCGATTTTTTTGAAGGAATCAAAAAATCACGACGTGCCTGGATGAGTTACACGGTCATTCTAAGGTCCTATCAGATCCCTGGAAGTAGAAGCTTAATTTTCATAAATTGAAACATTTAATACAACCTTGCAGAGAGACTGGACCATCCTCTCCCTGGATCCTTCAATTAACGTTCTCTTCCTCGAATAATTTTTTATATTTTATATTCCGATTACGTCGGTACTTCCATCGATAAGAAACTCACTAAACGTAAATCATCCACACGAACAGGAACCAGCAGTGACAGCAGTGGACCGACTGCACAGGTTTCGCTGGAGCGGGGGCGGAGGAGGAAGCGGTAAAAAATCCTCTTCCGGCCCCCGGAGTGACAAGGCAGAGCGCCTGCGCGAACTCACGGAAAAGCTCAAAGGACCAGCTCCAGTTCCGCCCCCGAGAAGACCGTCCCGAATCCATGCGTCTTCGCCACCCCCGGGTTCACATCAGACGGCACCAGCCAATCATCCTCAGGTCAGTCAAATGTTCTTTTCTCTAAATTAGAAAAAAAAGAGAATAATAAAAAATGTATTAACACCCTCGTGCTTCTCTTTCAGACACCACAGACCGCCCCGGTGCAAGGCTGTGGCCGCTGCGATGGCCGACCGTCCTATCGCAGCAACACCTACAGCGAAGGGAGTGTCAGTAACATTACACCAGGATGCCAGTCGAAGACGTTCGTCAGAAGTGAGAGTGTCAGTGAAGAGTGTTTGAACGAACCGCCAGTCGAAATCGGGAGTAAAATCGGTAGCTTGAACTCGACGTCGAGGAAGAGTGCGAAGCTGGCCAAGGCCAATGAGAGAAACAGTGGTGACATCAGTGACATCAAGAGTCTCAGTGAGTCGAACAGTGAAGCTAAGCACTTGAGACAATACAGTGATTCGGTGGTGGACAGTGCCAAGAGTCTCGACGATTTATGCGAACCTCCCGAGAATATTGTCGGTCTCGGGTCCCTCGGCTCACCTGGCGTCACCGACGCCGAAGCAAGGGATGCTATCACGAGATTAGAACCGCGAGGACCTCTTCTGTCGTTTCACAGAAGCGGCGCTCCCTTTAGAAGCGCCTCCTTCAGCCAGGTTGATTTTCATCAAGGTGAGAGACCGTCTCGCTCTTCTCGTAATACTCTGGACCGGAATCCTGATATACGTGCGACTGTTTGCTTGCACGTGCTACTTTATAGGTTGCCAGTGCAAACAAACTGCACGTGCAATGGGAATGGACTTAATTTTTTCTATTAAACTTTCATCGGGATTTTTCGATGGCTCTTTTTTTTCGAAAGCGCTGAGTGGTGCTCACCATTTTGGATTTATAGGTTTCGAGATAGATTCGGGCATCGGCCCTTTTGAAATATCGTCACGTTTCTGCAGCCAAGAAAATGTATTCGACTGGCGCTGTTTGTTTGTTATTATTGGAATGGTCCGACGAGTCTACGTCCTGATCTCGAAAACGCTGCCAAACTTGCGTTCGGCACTCGAGGTAATTAGGACTTCCTCTGACGTTTCTAGCGGCGGCCAAGAAAAAAAAAAAAGTTTTAACGGGTTATTAATAAAAATAGTTACGTCTTTCGCTCGCTGCTATTCGCAAGGAGACAATCGCAAAGCATTATCGTGTCGATCCAAGAATAATACCTGTACGTATCATTATAACGTTTTCCCGTTCAGGTAACAGGCAGAAGATCCAACCAAATGCGAATTCGAATCGTACCGAGTCTAAGGATGTTCGTGCGAGTACCTTGCCGCGACGTCGTGGCGACGTCAGTCCAGGCGTCTCGACGCCGCATAACAGTCCAAATCGACAGAGTCCAAGAGCCTCCACTCCCAGTATAGACAGTGCCGTAGGCTCTGCCGAAGGTCTAGGTGCTCTTCCGCAAACGGGACCCGAGGAAGTGCGTCCAAGAAGCGACGGTTCCGACAGCCTGGCGACCTCGAGCGCCCTGACCAGTCCCGAACCACCGGTACCGGAGAGCCATGAACCGAGAGACCTGGCGCAGCCAGACTTGACCATTTCGGAGAGACTTCCGGAAGCTGGAGACGTACCGGAACCCGTGGTCGAAGAAACGGTTCAAAGGGGTGAGTTCGTACTCCCTAGAGAGGGTCCCTCGATGATCAATCGAAGAAAGGGCAAAGTATAGAATGACTAAGATTCTCGAAATCCGTGCGCCATTGTGGGTCTCTGTGCATACCTAGGAGGAGAAGACTATTTTTGGTGCATCGACAAGGGATGGGTATAAAGGTATATGAAGTTGTAAGTTATTTCGTGCGGTACTATTTTTGGCACGGTGGGTGTCGGGGTTAAAAGTAGGATTTGAGCGTCCAATCGCGTCATCGAGCCATAACCATCTTCATTGATGACATCACGGTATTGACTTTATCCAGTTGAATCAGACGCGTTCCCGATAACAGATTCCGGGTTGAAGTTTGTGTGTATGACCCTTAAAAAAATAAGGCGATCCGACAGGAACGTCCATTTATTTCCTCTCGGCGAATACGAAATATCGAATCTTTATATTTCAGAATGTAGAATAGAACCGCACGAGGTGATCATCACGCCGCCACCGGAAGAGCCAAGATTGAGTCAGGCAAGCGAAGGCAGCGAGGCACCCAGCGAAACACCTTCGGAGGCCTCGTCGCCAGGGAAAACACGGAGGTATCGCGGCGACACGAGTAAAAGGAGAAAAGGCGTCTACATCACTCAGTGGCCGGAACCGTCAGACGGTGACAGAAACAGACTGGCCGCTCAAAGCAGCGAGGAAAGAGACGATCCACCAGCCACACCAAGCGACTTGTCGGACTGCGAAGGACACACGCCGAGAAGGCACGTATCTTCTTCAGTTGTAATCGACGCAGGAAAAAATGAAGTTCCGAAAGGGTTGTCTAATCTCAAATTCGGATTTGTCTACTATTGTTCGTAGGTACAGCAAAAGGCCACTTCGAGGTCCCTATGGACAAATGTTGGAAGCAGAAATGGCGAAACCGCGCACTGCCGATATTGCTCTCGAGGAAGGTTTACGCCCACGGCGAAAAGTCTCTGCCAACCTATCGTATAGCGCTGGGACGAACAGCAGTTCGGAACCTCCGACGCCTTGTCATCACAGAACGACCTCGAGCCCCAGCAAGTTGGAAGGACTACCGGGACCTAGTCCAGAGCTTTTGGCTGAACTCCTCAGAGGATCTTCCGAGCGCGTAGCTCGGGCACCTGCGCATCGAAATGTGAGTCAATCCTTTTTTCTTTTCCTTAATTTTTATACCTCGCTTGAATGGAGGGACTGGGGAATTATCATTCAAAGTCAACGTAGGTATTTTGGCAGAGTCTAGAAAATCTCTTGAAAGCACTCCGAACAGAGTTCACGAGGCACTCTGTCTTACTCGCGTTACGTAAATATTCAACGTCGAGGCGCAGAATATCGGGTGGTGAAAAATTTGCACGAGACGATCGGACGCATCGTCTGAAGATTATTGGGACAATTCTCGACATCCAGTTCACATTCGTTTTCTCCTCGTAACGTATTTGGCATCGTATTATGAAATAATAAAATTTACAATCCAGAAGGATTAACCCAAACTTGACCCTGACATACTTGCAAGGAGTAGGAACGATGCGCACGACCTGAATCTTTATTTCCGTCATCGGACTCGCAAAACATTCCTCGGAGTTCGATCGGACAATAAAATCATTCGATACGTGAAAGATTCGCGCGTAATCGTGGCCACGAGAGCGTCCAAAGTTAATCTAATAATATTCGGCCATATTTCTCAGACGACTCTAAAGTTTGGCTAGTGTGCCGGGGTTAGTAGGCAGTGTCCCTTGGTTCTAAGATAAGCGGGGGCGACCAAGTGGATATTCCTGGCCTTAGGTATACCTGGGAACGTGGGGACTAGAGTCTCCGATACGGACACCCGGAGGACTCTTTGCTCTTTTTACGCAACTTTTGCGACCTTGCGTAACACCCAACTCCTATCCCTGCTCCGCTACGAGCAGAAGCCACGCTTACACGACGAACAACAAACACGATCGTTTTACTACAATGAAACGCGCAACCCGTTACTATCGATCCGACTAGTTGATCTTTCGTTGATTTAAGTGCGATCGGACATTTCGCGCACCGTAGAAAAGTTTATCGTTAATTGCGAAATTCGCGAAAGTCTTTCTTCACGAAAGGATACGTCCATCGTCGACTCGATTTTTCTCGGCTGGACGTGCTCGCCAAAATTGAATTTTCAGGCTTTGATATATTTTCGTTCTCGTTAACAGCGAACAGATTTATCATCGAGTTCAATCGGAGTATCAATACGTTTTTAAAATTTTCGTACGACGCCATCCTCGTTAGCTGATTTCCTGGTTTCGCCCATCAAGTTCACTGAATGAACGCGTCTGCGTTCTACGCTTTACGTTGTCGTCGTCTTTCGTTCACCCGTGACGTCGATTCTAAACATACATTCATACTACGCTTGGATATCCGAGAGCATTAATTTCATTCGGAGTTGGCGTAAAGTAGGCGAATTTTCATCGGCGAATTTCGCGCCGCGACTGGAAGGACTCTTGGCCGACTTTACGACTTCCGGATGCGAGCGCGTTGAATTTACGTATTTTACCGATTTACGAATTTACCAAAAAGTCACGGGACGAAAAGGCACCGCGATCTTCGTGTATTTCGAGAGTCCCGCATGCGGTGTCGTTTCCGAGATTGCAATTTCGCGGGCATTCCATTCTTGACGCTTGCGAAATTTTTCCATTACCTTCGACATCGGCGGCCAAGTACTGTATACGTCCGGTAAATTAAATATTTAAATATCTCTCGGCAGAGCACACTGCTAGCTGCTGCATCGGTGCTTCTGCCGCCGTCGACGCTATTGCTGCTACTGCACTTGGGTTATTCATAGATTATCCGGCGCATCGTGGCCTAGCACCGAGGGTGCACTTCAGCCATCGAGGTGAACCTCATCCCGAGAGGATCGTTGTCTGCGGTAGAATGCCCTGTGCGCTAGTGCGCTAGGTAGCCGCAGTAATATTATTTCGAATTAATTCATTGCGACGTGTAAAAGCTGTCGGCGACCGCCACTTGCGAACAACAACAAACGGCGCATATATCGCCGACTTGAAAACGGGTCTTGCCATGTGCCGAGGTATCGCGAATTAAACGCGTTGCAGCTTTCGGCCTACATTTAGACAGTTGACGACAGTTGCCAAACAGAATGATACCAGCCTTGAAGATTTTTTCAACTACCAAATCTACCCTTTCAACATAGGGGGTTGTAGATATAATCAGGTCAAGCAATTGATTACCGATATAATTGCCTCGAAAGGTAACTGAACGGTATACGTATAGCTGATACCTATACGAGTATAATATTTATCTTGTAAACCGATCGAATGTTTTCTCAGACTGTACAAGTGTTTCTCAGGGGTGTCCAAATAAATGGTATATCGGAATCACGAAGATACATATGTTTTCATAGAATTATTGAAGACGGCAAGACAGCGGAGATGCCGCGTGTCTCCGTTAGCAGGAGGTGTTCAGCACACGTTGGGGAGGACCGAACGCGTGCGTCGCGTACGAAAAGAAACAGTGCGACGCCCTGTACCCCGCCATCTGCATTGCTCGGCGTCTGGACGCTAAGCGCCGGTCGAAGTTGTTTTGGCATATTCGAGACACGGCTGGATTCGTAACGAAGAATGTTTTCAGCTGTTTATGCTTGCATTCTCATTGGCGTATTATTGCACGGGAGTCGTAGACTCTATGGTTAGCCGATATAATTTATTATACCGATTTGTAAATACTCCTCCCGTAACGATGTCGTTAATGCCTCTTCGTCGGTCAGTCGATTTTTCGTAAATTCGTTAACCGATTCTCATGTAACCCTGTCTTCGGCATATCTGGGAAGACAACAAACTGACGAAACGCTACTCATCGCCGACGAGCCGTCCAGAAATGGACCAAGCACGCGTAGTCCAGATTGACGCAGGTGTGAGCTTCCGGCGTCGCCCACCAGGTGGCCACGTCACAACCTCCTCCTACACTACGCTGCCTAAATTTAGAACAGCCGCCACACGCACACGCACTCTGCTTCTTCGAGCTGCTGGGAGCAAATACATTCGATGAATGAACTTTCGGATTCTACACTGCGAACTGTCATTGTCCATTTTTTAAAATGCAGAGGGACTCGTCTTCGATCGAACAGCATAGGCCTAATAATGAAATAGCACGAGGGTCACGCGTTCACGGACAATAGCGATCTTTCTAGACGCTAAAGATTTTTGTGTATTCCCTGAATCGCGAAGAGACGTTCCTTCGACTTCTATGAAGAATCTGAAAGTCTCTTGCGAGATCGATCAAAGAAATGGCTCCTCGCGATGGGATCCGCGTCCGTCGGAACTTGAATTATTTTGTTAACTTTGATAGACGACGCGTGGATCTTTGATCTTGATTTTTTTCCGATTATTGACTATAGCTCGACACCGTGACTTATTGGCGCTGGCCTCGATATCTTAGTTATTAAATTCCACGGTTTCATGGGATATGCACCACTTCGATTATACTGCTAGATAGGTTGATCCATGAGCTGCGGAAGTTAGGATAAACAGAAAGAGAATTTTTTTCGAAGAACTGTCTGATGTAGCTTAACCTCTTACGCTACTTGATATACGTTAAGCTTCATTCGTACCGCCGTGAAGTCGTTTCTCAGGGAAATCGGGAAACGGTCTGTAACGTTGATGACTAATTGAATATCGTACCGTGTATCGCACTGATAGCTATATGTCCTTAGCGTTTATCATAATTCATAATGGAGCTACCCGTCCAGCGTGGCTTATCGTATCGTTGCAGAATGTCGATCAATGATGGTCAACTGGATTTAAGTGGATTCCTTGATATATGGTATCTAGGAAATAATCAGGCTTTTGTATATAGATCTCGCGAGGGGAGAAAAAATAACTTTATACGCTTTTGTACCTATACGTTGGTACTGGTACAAAATTAATTAATTGTGCTGATAAAGTTTATAGATATATTAGTGTCGTAGCGATCAGTATGAATTAAATTTTTGATCTTGAAAGATTTTTTTTTTAATCGTCAATGCCTTGATCGGTTCGAAAATATTTTGAGTGCGAAAAAATTTTTTTTAATTTCTCAAGAGCTGGTATATTTTTATCGTGAGCTTATTAGACACCTCTAATGTTTGCTTATCGAATAGATGGTAAAGTTGGGTGGATCGTGGTTTCGTTGATAAGGATGAATTATTAGCTGAACCGAACAATGGCCGGGGAACTTGTTCACGCCGTTATACGTATGTATGTAATAGCCGTGGATTTCGAATTTATAACGAAAGCATCTTTGTTCTTTGATATAGTTTTTTTTTTCTCAAGTATCTTCAAAGGGATCTCAGCTGATATCAAGAAGACAAAGCGCAAAGAAGGGGCAGCTAGAACCTGGTAAAAATATCCTAAGGTGTCGTAGACGCCGTCTGTATTTTATGTAATAAAAGTGCAGAAAAAAATCATGGCTCGTTGACAAACAGTGAATCTTCCTGTGGATGACGTCAAAGCTCGTGTCGGTGAATGTGGCGACAAATAGGAAAAAACAGGGCCGGAGTCCACTTTAATAAATTAAATTCTACGTCGTTCGTCTCGGCTCGACGTCATAGCCGTCGCGTCGTCGTAATCGTCGAAGACGTCGTCGGTGTCAGCGTTTTTGTGTTTTATTTGTGAACTGATGATTTTCAAAATTTTCAATTTGCTCATTAAATCACAAAGCGCGAGTAGCTACTTCGCAGAAATGTTATTCGGTTAGTCACGGGCCACCTCCATTCAGAAGTTCGCTTGGTGTTTATCGAATACAAAAATAGAAGCTAGTTACGAGTTACTACCATGAGGAGCTCTACGACGACCTGGACCCTATTGGATATTCCAAAGAATTCGAAGGGAGCGTTTTTGATAATGGATTTTTAGGGATTCCGTGATTATTTTGAAATACCAAAAAAAATCTCGCCACGACTAATTTTCTGAATCTACCTGGTCTTTGGTACTTTTAAAGCTATTTTCAGGATTTTAATGAGTCTAGAAACGTATCTTGAAATACAAAAACAGGGCAGTCCGGAAAAAAAAGAGACTCGCAGACGAAATTCGCAAACGACGATGAATCACTTTGGCGAATCCTTATTTCGAAAACGTATCGGTGTTACACTTGAAATTATTCTAGGATTCATCAATCACATCCATCAGTAGGAAACAGCACTTTTCTGGGTGCGATGTGTCACGCGTCCCACGCGTAAATTGCCATTGGCGAATCCTCAACTGTCTTAAGCTCTACTCAGCCGCCAGACGATGTATACAATCGTATCCTCTCGTGTCTGAATTTCCGAAAATTACTTTCCGTTCGATTTCAATGAATCGAACTCGCATTTAATAATCAGTTTTTTTAAAGCAAATTTCTTAGCTCGTTTCGACGAAATCTAAAAGCAAACACAATCTTGACGATATTCGAGGAATATTTTTTAGTTTTGCATAATTTACGTACCTCAGACAAATACGAACCAGGCTGCTCAGACCAGCTATGGAATTCGTCGTAGGAACCTCCAAGGAAGAATTTGCCCTGATCTGGCCCTAAAATTGGCAAGGAGCAGAGCAGCCCCTCTCGAGCGAGACCCGTATCGATTTGTAGCCAGCAGACGACGAGAGTGGAGTCGAGCGACCCTTCTGCCTCCTGCTCACCCTGTAGAGTCTCCAGGACCTGCAGGACGTACCGAACTTCAAAATCATTATAAAACGTCCGAAGGACTATAAGCTCTGTTGGAATTTTTTTTCCATTTTTTTACAATTTTTATCACAACGAAAAAAAATTTTGAATCTACAGTTCGGCCATGAAATTTATTCGAATAGTCTCGCGCCTCCCACCCACCATTTCCAGTCCTCCTCTCCGATCGCCTATATGTTTCCCTTAGGCCATGAGACTGAGCCAGCAAATGCGCAAGCTTGTGCAGCAACGCTCAGCCATGAATTCCCTGGAATTATGGTGTCTCCTATCACCTTGATTGTAGTTTATCGCCGGCAGCGGCCGCGCTTAGACGAGATTTTGGATTTCGCCATCCCCGTGTGTAATCATAGTATTAAACTGCGCGCCGGCGTCCCGACGCTGCCTCTTGCGTCTCTCTTGCTCTTGAGCATCGATCACCCTTCGCGGGTTTGTGCGTCAGGACGCTAGTTCAGCTGCTACGCCCGCTGCTTCCGAAACCGACCAGCCCTTAACTCTCGCGGACTTGGTTATAGTGATTTTCAATGTTTTAGACATTTTTATTCACGACCTTCCACCCGCTAATCCATCCTGCCTTTACTCATGTCGATAAATTGGTGCTCGCGTTTGGTAATAGTATATTGTGCAACTAGGGGGGAAAATTGGATTTTTCTAGCGAGGATGATGTTTTGAGCACGAGTGGGAGTC
>JARQSW010000377.1:19328-147119 GCA_030142375.1 Calameuta pallipes | reverse complement strand
GAAAAATTCGATTTTCCATTCGTTTCTCATGCGCGAAAAAGGGCGTTTTTCATGCACGTATTATGAAAAAATATTTTTGAAATTCATTCCAACTTAATTTTACATGTATTTGAGCGTTCTCGGTAAGCCAATGCGTATGCGTAACGAACGAGGCCTTTTCGAAATTGGGAAATAATTGTGATAAAATTCATTTTTGCAAATTTGAATAACGAGTGCGAAAATTCACTTGAGAGTGGAGAGTGACGTGACACCGAGGAAAATGTACACACATACACAAAGTCCGAAAGTACTAAAGGAGGTACCCGAAGAGTATTTAAGAATAGATTTAAAAAAAAGTAAATCACTAAAAATTTTTTCATACGTACAACAATATATCACACGTTTCAAGGAATAGCCTAACGTGGGAGTAGATATTATATTTTTTGTTCTGTTGAGAATTAACGAAATCATAAGAATCTGATAACGGGGAAATAATTACGTATTAAATCCTCTATACCTGTACCACGCGATTAACTGATAAGGCCAATCAGGTCAGCAGTCACCGTCGGGAATTCAAAATGAATTCAAAGTGACTAACGGAATAACCAAAACGTACATAACCGTACGTACGATAAGAGATAAAAATAATAAAACATCTCTCGAGAAAGGATCCATAATCGAGTGTAAAATATACTATTGTAAATATTTGCGTGAAAACGTACGGTGAAAGCAGCCTTCAAGATGGTGCTTCTCGTTCCAAAAATTCCAGCGTCCGAGCCGGGACGGTGATGCGTATAAAAAAAATTTTTGAAAATTCCAAACGAAAGAATGCCTTGGCCCGAATATCGATAAAGACGCAAGGCAGTAGGGCAGTCGTGTATTATAGGTACTGAGTACACATAGGATAATTTCTAAGGAATGAGGAAAAGCTCCGTGAGGGCTTGCAAGCACAGGTTGCGCCGTGTTCTTAGTCAGCCGTCCGAAAATAACGCGTTACAGGAGCGTTCGGGGCTGCCAGTGGACTAGGAAAGATTGAAGGCGCTGTAGAGGAGAAGACCAAAAACGAAACGTCGAAGGTTCGGTTAGGCATTAGGAGGAGGGAACGTCAGAACATATCAATCTTCGAGCGCCGAGGAAACTTCGAATGCCGACTGATCGAAGCGCCGAAGCTTTTCTGGCTTAAGATGTTTCATCGAAGCTGTTCACGCTAAAAGCTCGATCAGCTAAGTGCTCGCTGACAAGCGTGCAAACATCCCAGGCATCGGCGACGCTTGGAAATTCGTGAAAGTGATTTAGCAGTAACGATCCAGAGAATACGATCGTTCGGGATTTCGTGATCTTTCGGATCTCCATGGGAAAAGTGACGGAGAGATAGAATAAAAGATATATGATAAAGAGGTTGTGCAAGAGTGTAGTGACGATTAGAGAGGGAGAGATTGTGACGTATTATGAGAAATAATGAGATCAAAGTGAAACGTGCGGTGCTACGTATCGTCGTGGCGTCTACGCCAGTCCGATCGTCTAATCGGTTCACTATTTATTTGCATAACGAAATTCCGCATACCGGCATACTCGAGACTCGCTAGGTTTTATATTACGAAATCGTTTATCCCGGCCGAAACTACATCGTCGAGAAATTACGGGCGACCTGCCGGAAGGGGCTGCCTGTGGAAGCCATCGGAGCCCCCGTTAAGGTGCCTTAGAAAGCTTTCGGACTTTCGAGACTTAACGAGACTCGACCTGAGCCGCGTTGAACGCGTCACTATGACTTTTAAGTGATTTCACTCTGATGTTTTCTGTATCCCGTGAGTTTTCGTGCAGTGTCGACACGATCGATGAAAATCTTGAGGAGTTCGATTCCAGATTTCCCAATTCGAAAAGGTCCCGATCGCTCGAAACGTTCGGACTATTTTTTCTTTTTTAAATATCTTACACGTTTTAATATTCTTAATATTTTTCAAAAGCTGTGTGTACAAGTGGTTAGCAGAGTGGATAAATTCTGTGATCGAATGTGCGTTACTTGCTGTCCATTTATGTGCTACGAATGATCCATCGATCTCGTGTACCCGATATATCAACGGAAGAAAAATATTGTGTAAATATAGAGGTTGTAAAAAAAATTCAAAAACGTGAAAAACTGATTACCCAAAAATTCTATTATCTTAATCGTCTCGTTGCTCCGACGATAATTCCCAGAGTTACGTTGAAGTTCCGCCTCTATGTAGGCTAAGGTGAAACCGGCGTCTGTCAGACTTTAAAAATAAATTAGGCTAAACCTGCCCGGTTAAAGAAAAAGACTTTGTACGCGCCGGTAGAATCACGAAGGCTCTTCCGGGCGATCCGTGTCCTTTGCGTGGGATAAAATTCACTATTTTTCGGAAATTCAAAAAATCGCGCGGTTATCAGCAAGGCATTATCGATGCACTATCAAAAATGATATGAGAGTCGTTGCCCGAAGAAGCAACAGTTGACAATGAGTGTTGGCCAAAGACTCATCAGCCAGCCTTCCGAGGACAGTGAGGATAACGAACACGTGACAAGACAAGTGGTACGTAGTTATCACTTATAATTATTACGCGAAAAAATTATATTATCGCGAAATTTCTCATTACGTATATACGTTACCCGTTATAACCTATTTAGCACGCATTATCTGCGAAAAATGTGGTATAGCCTCGTTGCGCTTCCTGCTGTTTAAATTTATCGAATTGCTTTAATTCGACGTCATCACGTATCGACCTCGTGTTTTCGCGATCGATCAGTCTGGCCAATTCGACGAAAACAGGCAGACCTTCTCTCTCGTTTCCAGCTACGAGTAAAACGTGTTTTTCCGGATTTTTCGGCAAAAATCAATCGTCCTTGGCTCGTCCGATGTTGCCAAATGGTTGTTAACCAAACGACGTTACGACAGCTGTCAAATTTGATTAGTACTTTCATGTGTGTCAGATCTGTACGTGTGACGCAGTCAGACCGAGTGGCCACATGTGAATCTACATCTGGATATTTACATATGTCCGGTATATGCACTCGTGCAATGCGTGTCACGAGGTCACGATGCACTCGAGCAGAAATTCCAAAGATTTCTCAATAATTGAATAAAATTGGTGGATTATTAAAGAATCGCAAAAACCTTAGCGTCACGTCAGAGCGAAAATAAAATTTATCGTATTCCCGTGGTATACGAAATTTTAATGGAGATATCGAAGACGTTACTTCTTGGCGAAGATTTTGATCAATATTAATAGCTACACTCGAATACATGCCGGGACAACGCGTGGCCCAGGTTCGCACGTTCCTTCATTTCCACTACGTGGAGAATCTACCAGCTATTTATATGGCACTGCATACCGTACGGATATCCCGCTGGACCACTTATTTTCTTGTTCGCAAAATTGATATACTTGTCTCGAAATAATTGTGGGTAATGGATGACGTGCATTTGTCAGCTGTTAGCACTCGGATGTGGACACGTGTATTGAAATCTATGTTTTACCTATATTTGTTCATGTTTCCTCCATGTCCGATCGTACTTCAAGGGTGAATCATTTTTCATCTTCAAATAATTTGATATGACTGGATACAAATTTTGTGATTAATGGTGTGTTCTTTTTTTGACCAACCAAGTCTCTTACGCCGTTTTTTTTTGCTTCTTTCTGATTACAGGACACGAGAACACATGTCGTCGTTGAACTCTACGATACCGAACGTTCATACGTGGAGGCATTGCAGATACTAGTCAATGTGAGTTATCCAATTGGCAAGTGTAAGGATACACCTGTGTTTATTGGGACAACGGTAACGATCGATCAACCGGCTTAAGTCTACCGAATGCTGCGCAAGTAGAAGCAAACATTCTCATGTCAGATAAAAGAGGGTTGCGGTTCTATCGGCTCCCTATAAACAAGCCAACAAGTGGAATTAACTTCTAGACAATCCCGAGCCCGTCTCAGCGTCTTTGCGAACGCCGTTCGTGAATGTAGTTCGTGATACTTTCGCGAGCCACACAATTACCAGGGAATTCGTTGCGAATATTTTAGACGGTAATAAAACTAATTCCATTGCCTCCTGAAAGCGTCACGTATGTATTCACGGTAGTTCCATTATTACCGGGAAAAGATATGGAGAGTTTACAGAAAGCGAAATTCCAGCGCGGATAATATAATACGTGCATATCGTCGATCTCATTCGCCGGTGGGGCTAATGCAATTTGCGAACGTCCATTTAGCGGCTACGGAAATTATACGGAGGACGATTTCGGTTTATTTATCGAACTCATCTCATTGGCCGAAAATACGCTGAACGCGAATTCAGCACGGTTGTCTTTAACGAGCTAAATACCTAGATACTAGAACGTCCGACTGGCCAGACAGTAGCGCCATGTAAATAAGCCTTGGCGCCTGCTCGAGACTACTAGTCAATCGGACGTGTGAAAATTCGACAGATAAACATATAGCACAGTTAGGCAATAACGATCCTATTGAACGATGCAGCTTGCAGTCTTAATCGAGCTTTAAGCGGTGCAGCCAGAGGGATTCGTACGATGATAAACATTTACGATAGCAAGAAGGAGGACCTGATAACAGCGTGAAATCAATGTCAATTCCTCTAGTCATTGGGAAGCTCGAACGAATCTTTCGAAATTTTTATTAACGTTGCGAATCAGCCTTTATGCGAAAAGTCACGCGTCGAATTTTCAAGGTATCGAGAGCTTTAAAGAATTTCTCTAATGATTTATCGGCTAATGTCAAATTGATAGTCGGAGCCGTGATTGATTGTCATATTTTGTAAATAAAACGGGCTGCCTAACGATGCTGGCTCCTATGTGTCGACGATCATCCAACGTCTTCTCAATGTTTTCGATTTTACAAACCCGAGAGGTCCGGTTTTTTGTAAAAAAAAAAAAAATTTTTTCAAAGCTGAAACGATCCTTCAGAGTGAAAGTAGCGGACGGGAACGCGCGAGGCATCTTCCTAATTTCCCACATTAATTCCCACGAAAAGCGACGTACGGTATTTATTGACTATTTATTGCTGAGGGTATTCGGGTTAAAAATAATAGTGGACATATCTCAACCCACGCGTCTCCGCCTTTCGTGATGTCTGGCCGCCTTGGAGTTCCTCTTATATATTTTTTTTCACGTCTCTCTTTCCTCTCGGTCTCGCGATGAAAATTTATTTATTTCCGTCGCGATGCTTCGGCTCGCCTTGGTAGGTCGCATTCCTTGTACGTTACTCGTTAGATTTGTTACTGGGATTATCTTATCCCACTGCTCCGCCATGGGCCATGCGACTTTGCGAACAAAACAGATTAGAGTCCTCGCATTCTCTTAGAACTTTTTCTTCTTCACCTTTCGAAATTACAGTGCAAAATCTTATCCGTGCTCGTTGGACTTTCTCGAGGCATGACTTACGAGCCATGGAAATATCGTACGGCTCCCTTTTACTACAGAATCTCGACGTGACGGGATCGAAGCTCTGGGCGCCTCCTCAATTAACGCTCCTGCCATTCATCTGGGTCCATTAAAAGTCAGCAATTATAAGCATCCCCGCGGCACTCGTTCGCGTATCCAACTGGAAATTTATACTTGGCGCGACGAATTGTTTCGCAATTTTAAATAACGTAGGGAAAGATTTATCACGAAAATTTATCGAACCCGCGCACGTCGGACTTTACGATTTATGGCACGGATCCCATGTTAATATCGTAATTAGCCGGCGAGAAGGTCATTAAAGCTGAGATATTGGCACAAATGTTAAATTTGGTTTGTTGCACAAGTGTTAAATTTGGATGGCTGCTTCTCTGAACAACCAATGAAAAAGCTTCGCGTAGCGGTCTGCGATTAATTTAGCAATTTGCCAAACTCGTTTACGACTTTCTTCGACTCCGAGTCGCGATCCTGTGACATTGTATTCCGCCTGTTGCACTTTCCTTTAATCGGATGCACCAGGACATTGATGCATTTTCGGTGCAACGGAGTAGCACAGCGAACCGGATCTCCTCGGGAGAGGCAAACTTCGTAATGTGCATAAAGTAGGAAACTACGTACTGTGGGAAACCAAGGCAATCGAGTTCGAATCGCGTAAAGTTCTTATTAATTCAAATACATCTAGGTAACGGGGTACTGCGAGGAGACAACATTTCCAGTCGGAACGGACTGGCGTGAGGAGACGTGCGATTTTCCTCTAGGTCTAAACGACATTCCCAGTCGGCTCCAGAGGCCTTTCAGTTTCTCGAGATTGGCGAAGATTCGTAGTGGAGATAACGAAGGAATAAAAAGAAAAAAATAATAAGACACGGAGGAAGATCCTTGGATACCGTCGTATCTGACCGATATAATGGCTACTCTTGATATATTTAGATTATTTTATTTCTCGTATATCGGCCACGTGGTATTTAGAACGCATCGCGATGCCATTTGTAATTCATGTATTTATTTATGTGACACGAGGTAACGAGAAAATTGAGTCACAGGGGCGAGACAAGATATTCACTTAGAGATATTAAAGAGGAATGAAAAACAAAAAAAAATACTTTCAAGACTTTTGGCGTAGCCTTAATTTTTTTTATTGCCCCACCGTATATCGCAAGAAGAATGAGGGAGTCGAATTTCACGGGAAGCGTCTCGTCGTGTGGACGCTCATTAACGATGATTAGCATCAGTTAGTATGAACGGTGACTTATGCTGCAGACTGATCGTCACTGGATACCAAGATATTTAGTATTTGGAATTTTTTTTAAATATTTCTTTATATTGTATATTAATTATTATATCGGCTCGCTCCTCATTGGTGTCAACTGTCATGTTTGGCACACGTGTATGACAGATGCCAAATCATACGTAGCCTGTATGAATTTTCGAAATAAAACCAAGCCATGCATCGTGTTTCAGAAATATCTACAACCTCTGAAGAGTCCTGAGAATGCGGGACTCGCGGATTCCGCGACGGTCGATGAAATATTTTATCAGGTAAGAATTACGATGAATTAACCTTCTGCAGTAATACGCATTTTACTTGTCAATGTATAATGACGCTGATGCTGCAGAAGGATCTTGGTTAAGTGAACGACGGTATCGTATCGCGCTATGGTTCTCTGGTTGTTCGTTGGGAACACTGGTGACATTGTTATTATTATATTATGTAACGTCAAGGACGAAAGGAGGAGAATTAAAGCCCTATACTCTCTGTATCCGTCCATGGTTTCATTGGTCAGACCTGGGACTGTATTGATTTCCCAAGACTGACTAAAGGAACGGTGGCCGAATAGCGAATCTACTTGGGTTCTCGATTCGTCAATTAATATTATTGTTTGTAATCGATAACGCTGCTATTTTCACGAGTATTGATTTTTTTTTTGTTAATGAAACTTTTATGGCGTCTTTTAGGTACCGGCCATACTGAGTCACCATGAAATTTTCCTTGAGGAATTACGTAAACGACTGGAGACCTGGGAACTACGACAAACAATCGGAGATGTATTTCTCGATGTGGTAATTACATTGGATGTTTTAGATTTATTACATAACTCGTAATTTTAACGAGTCTTCGTAACGCGGATGTAACTTTTATTACAGTTTACGAAGCCCGTCGTCCTCGAGACCTACACTCTATTTCTTGACAATTGGAAATCGGCGAAAAAGTCTATCAAGACTACTTGTCAAGCGAAACCTGCGTTCGCGAGATTTCTTGAGGTAAAAGGTCACTTTTTGGCATTGCTCATAGAGAATTTTAACGAGGAAATTACTTTGGATTATTCTAGGCTATGGAGAGAGAGCATAAAGGAAAACTCGGACTGGACCAATTGCTAATTAAACCTGTGCAGAAAATTCCACGATACGAATTGCTCATTCAGAGGCTGCTGAAACACACGGACCCTTCTCATCCTGACTATGAACTTCTTACTGCTGCTCAGAAAGAGGTCCATGAGCTGGTTGTCAAGATCAATTGTACGGAACGTGAATCATTAGAATGGGAACAACAGCAAACAACTTTGAGAGAGGTTCAGGCTCTCGTTGAAGGGTTGGCAGGAATTGTTACCAATGACAGGTGGGATATAGAATAGCTTGTGACTAAATTTTGAACTGAATTTTTTAAATTTTATTAATGTTATGTATTGTTTTTAAAGAGCATTTGTCCGGCATGACCTGGTAACGATAGCATCTAATCAGGGAACAAGAAAGGAAAGGGCTCTCTTTTTATTTTCGGATCTTCTAGTGATAACGAGTATCAAACGAAGAAGCGGTACAATAAGGAAACCATCCACGTAAGTTCCAGTTGTCATGTCTCTGAACACAAAGGTCAACGATAAATATCTGTGATTGTGTTAATGTTTAAGTCAAGCGACTATTAGAATCTTGTCAATTGAATCAGACGCTTCTCCCCTTCGCAGGAGTTCGTGTCCAAACAGTTTGATGGGTTTACTCGAGGCCAACAAATACAAGATGCTCATGAGAATTCCTTTGGATGACCTGGAGGTGATGAAAGGTATTTTCAAAATGACCTAATGATAAATATTTCAATTTATATTGATGCTGGACAACTTTTGTGTAACACAAAACAAGTCATGGTCGGAGACTGAAGAACAGATTTCTTGTTTAGCCAAAGATGAAAATCTGAGAAGAATGGCGCGAGAAGTCGATCACCTTAGGGAGGATTGTGCTACTCTGAGTCAACTGCAGGAACTTACAGCCACCTTGCACGGAGCTAAGCAACAACTGGAGGATCTTATAAAGGAAATGTTGGTCCAAGCTCAGCGTCAATTGGCCGAAAGAAATGCAGCGCATTCTCAACTGGCTTGCTTGGAACTCACACTGAATACACAGTAATTGAATTACTTTTGGTCCATTTTTGGGTAGACCGATTTTTTAATCTGTAAAATTACTTTCAGAGCTGGAATTGAGAACATATCAGTCGTGTTCACGAAGCCAGACAAAAGGGCAAGTTGGGAGGAAAGCTTTAACGAGGCCAAACAGAAATTAGGTAAGTGATCGACGAAAGAGATCTGTTGGTGTAAGACGCAGATTGATAGTTTTGGTCTTATGATGCTGTCACAGCTTTATCAGCAGACAGAAGACCTTGTCCAGAATTTGTGGGACCTCTGCCAATTCGAAAGACGAGGGCAGGACTTCAGTTCACTTGCGCCGCGCCGACCTTAGCAAATGGACAGGGGCCACGGGACGTCTGGGTCTGCAACAGTGATGGCTACGTGGGCCAAGTTTGCGTTTTGAGTTTGAGTCCCGAACCGCCGCAAGTCACGTCCTGTAATGGAGTCTGTAACGCGAGGATACTTTGCGTCGCTGGAATTCCAGCTAGCGCGCTGGGGTAAGAAAGTCTTTTAAAATTATTTCCACTTTAAAACTAACGCGAGTCTTAATGAAGCTTATGTGTATTATTTATGAAAATTTCAGAACGAACTCGTGCGCGCCGAATAATAATCCTTTCGTAAACAGTAAAAGTGGTATCAGCATTTCCGTTCAAGATGCTGATGCAAGTGGTGGAAATATTCAGCTGGATAGGTAAATATTGCTGTGCTAATTCATAAATTATTATTCTCATTGTTTACTCATTGTGATGATTCTCGATTTTACAGCAGCTCGAGTTCAGACGACTCGGACTCGGATGACATTCCATGTGCAGATGCAGGTAGTTCTTCGCTGGGCGGTGATGTGTCCAGTATAGACGGTGCAGTTATCGAGGAAGATGTTAATCAGCCGACGATGTGGCTCGGCACGGAGGACGGTTGCATCCACGTTTACAATTGCAGCGATAATATTAGAATAAAGAAGAACAAAGTGAAGATTCAACACGGGAGCAGCGTTCATTGTATCATGTACGAACTTTCATGAAATTTCGCTCTAGCAATAAGCTTTTCAAAATTTATCGATAATTGGACATGTAATGTTACGTTCTGTTTCAGATATTTGGATAACAAGGTCTTCGTGTCCCTCGCCAATGGCGACATTACAGTCTACTGTCGAGATCATAGTGAGCTATAAATTTTTGAGTAGCCATCTTGAAATTTTTTTTTAAACAGATTAATTTTCTATGAATCCTTTTTCTCATAGCTGGTAGTTGGAACACGGGCGACCCCACAACCATATCTGTAGGAACGGTGGCGTCGCCAGTGACAAAGATGCTTCCAGTGGCTGGAAAATTGTGGTGTGGCTGCCACAATACTATAAAAGTTTTAAACACTCATCCTCTTGACATCGAGCACAGCTTCGCAGTCAGTAACGACAATAGCCGACCGGTTTCCTGTATGGCCAGTTCAGGGGGTCTGGGTGTCTGGATTTCTTTGCACAACAGTGCAGTTTTAAGGCTCTATCACACGGGGAGCTACGAATGCCTGACGGACATAAATATCGCACCAGCCGTCACGAAGATGCTTGCCAGTAAGTGTTGAGTCTGAGCGAATAGTTTTATCCGCTATGGACACATGGGAAATTGGATTCGCGAAATTTCTTATGACATTTATTTTAACGGAAGCATTAAACTCGTTGCAGGTTGCGATGACATAATACGACAGCACAAAGCAGCGTGTCTGAGAGTGACAGCTCTTTTAGCGTGTAACGAATTGTTATGGATCGGCACGAGTGCCGGTGTTCTTTTGACAGTACCGATTCCCCATATAAAACCATCCACGCAGAGAATGTCCCAGCCACCCACCGTGACAGGTGAGTCAGTCTAAAAAAAATTCTTCTGAACAATAAAATCAATCTTATCGCAGTCTACAACCGATCGTCCTATTTACTTGTGATTGTTTGACTTTAGGAATTCCTCATGGACACACGGGACACGTACGGTTCTTGACGTGCGTGGAGACGATCGCAACGGCCAAGCCGGATCCTCGTCCAAAGATAAATCGTTATTCTCTAAAGACCAACAAGGTCCAGCCGAATAATATAAATCGCGGAAAGCTTCTCGTCATTTCCGGTGGTGACGGCTACGAGGACTTCCGTGGTCCACAGGCCTCTGCAGAATTGCAAGCGGGTCGTGAAGACTCAACGAATCATTTGCTCCTGTGGAAAGTGTGATACCTCTCGAGAAGGCCACGCGTTGAGGCCAAGGCGAATGAAAGCAGGCATGAAAAGCCGCGGAACACGTTGTACCCAGGCGCCGATATCGTCGGGCCACGTCGGGCCATGTGGACGGATCGGTACCTTGAGATTTTTGGGAGTGGGACTGACTCTCATTGACGGAGACCTTCTTCTGGTCCTGGCAATACATATTTGCCAGGCGTTCCAGTCTAGGAGGCATTTTTTTCTTTGAGATATCACGACGAACGTTTATCGTTCTCGTTGCTGGTTCGAGGCAGCAGCTTCAGTGAGATTTATAGATCGTCGAGAGGTGTTCGAGAGAGCTTTGGAATACGCCGGGAAAAATAATAACGACGGATACGGTGGATACGCTAAGATGGATATTCGAAGTTTTTGTTAATGCTCGGAGGCGGCCGTAAGTTTGATGAAAATAAAAATTTCAATAAGCCGCACAACGCGCCGCTGCGTTGTTAAAAGCGTCGCGCCATCAGAGCTTTTTATAGATGAAATCCGCATTCCAATATACAGATAGTATAAATCACGGGATTCCTAAGGAGCAGCCTATTCGACGTCCACTGCCGCTAAGTACGATCTTTGTAGATAGATAGTCAATTTTTCTAAGGGTATCGATACCTGCTTCTTCAGTCTATTCGATTTTACGGACAATTATTTTGCTCGCTCTGAGCGTCCGAATGCGTTAAACGCCTGAAATTGTTGAATCTCTCGAAATTTCTCTCGTTTCGAAACTTTCTCCAACACTTTCTCTCTCTCTCTCTCTCTCTCTTCCGCTCTTTCTTTTTCTCTACCTCTGTCCTTATCTCTTTGATTCCCTAACAAAATCGAAGAGGCGATCGATTCACGATCCTTTCAAAATCTCACGTCACCAGGAAGCACAGTTGTACGACGCTTCTGGTATTTACGGGAAGTTCGAAAAGAAAAAGGATTAAGTGAAACGAAACGAACGAAATGACAGACACTAATCGCTTCTTTGATTCTGATAGAGATCGACCACTCGATTAAGCAGCAGTGGCGTAGAGCCACTTTAAATGGGAACGCTTCGAAAGAACTGGATACGATAAGAAGCGGAACTGAAGTTTGAACTTGAATTGTTCCAAAATACTGACGCATGCGCAGTCGCGATTTCGTAATCGAGGATTCCGTGTGTCTAGATTGTATTAACCAGCGGTTCCTTCGAATCTTAAAGGTTTAACGGGCGCCGATGCAAATAGACTATGTACCTAAATGTACATTATCTTTTATACCGTCTAGAGAAATGCGAGAGAAAGATATCATTGGAAATGACTAAGTGTACCTGGGAGAAGTCGATGACGCTGAGCTTATTTAGTAGGGACAAAAAATGGACTATCGAGTCGTCTTACTATTAAAAATAGTTACAGGCCTAACGAGCGAGGAGCTACGTATTCTGAGTTTACTTCGTTATAGAAAAACAAGTGCCAAAATCATATTTTCTTTTCCCTACCTATGGTATTGGCTGTAAGTCGTCAGTGTAAGTGTCCAATATCATTGTAGTCAGGTGGAAGTCGCAATTTTAAAATTCACCTTTAAACCGAATGTACTTACGAAGTCACTTCAGCTTCGTTAATACAGACCACGCTGTTCCTAAAGACACTTTTTAAAGACCTGTATTTGGAGACCTCGGTCATCTTATACCGAACGCATTCGATTGCTCTTCTAACGCTTTACCTCGTGACCTAAGATAGCGCAGTGTATTTTGTTAATATCTTAGATCGGCCGCTGACGCGATTAGGGCTTAGTGATAATGAGGCCTCATAAATTGTCAATAAAGCATTCCCTTACCTTTGACCTTATCCTTCTACTATCCATTCGATTTTTTCCTATCCCTCTTTCCTCTCGTAAGCCTACATCGACTCCGTAGAAGATTCCGATGCGTTCCGAATTCTCCTGATTTCGGGAGAGAAATTCGCGAGCGATATAGGAAAATGGACGTTCGTTATTTAGAGCCATTGTGCCAGAATATTGATCGTGGGTATGGATATGGAATTTTTGCAAATAGCTGACAATTTCGATGACAGTTCGCGTAATCAATGCGACGAGTGATTTATTGACGAGTCTTGACGGAAATCGATGGCTGGTATCGATAAATAAAGTGATAATTAAACGTGGTCTCAGTGAACGCACGGGAATGTATGAAAAATCAAATTAAATGCTAATTTAAAAAAAAAAAAGAGTAAAAGTCTCGTATGTCTTGCGAAAATACAGTGTCGCGAAAAGAGAAAATGAAACACGATTACATATTAATGTTATATACGGTGTTTAATTGTATTACGAAGTGTGACAAGATTAGGAATTGTATCGTGAAATTTTTTTAAAATGGCTGCGGTGTCTTCACCGTCAAAAATTCTAAAGCCATTTTACTCGAGAATTAAGTACATTGCGAAAGATTCAACGTAGTCGTGCGAGGTTCTGTCAAATGACGTCGTATGAATTATGCAAAATTTTTTTTTTTTTGCAAGTCATATACCGTTGCTTTGTAATTTTACTATCGTTATACGACTTACTCTGTACTTATTAACTTTATGTTTTGTCAGTCTAATTCACTCGGAGCTGTGCCTTAAGTTTTCGAAATTTCGAACTACGTCAGGATCTACGGGCAACGTGACGTCATTTCTTTTTTTTTTTTTCGTTAATTTACAGTACCGAAATAATGGACGCTGATGCGACTCGGGTCTTGCGTAAACTTTTAATTTCGATTTACTGCCTACAAAGTGAGTTGCGATGGCTGCATGTAAATTTAATCTAGAATTGCAGTCGTCGCTGTAATTAAATTAGTAATTAAAATTGTGAGAATATAGAAATTTTTTAATGCGTACCTCATGCGACTACCTCGATTTTAAAAGCGGTGAAATATTTCGGCGATTCGATATCTACCGTTGAAATTTACTGCAATTTATCTGATCCAAACAATCAATTTTTCCTCGTAATTTTAACTCCCTTTGAGAATCATCACTCACGATCCTCCTTCTTGATAGAAGCCATGTGCTTTGACTGTTGAAAATTAATTTCGATCCAATCAGGCTCAAATACTATCGAATTTATTACGAGTATCAATAGGTGTCAATGTGAGTTCGAAGCTGACTGGATGGATGCATTAGTATTAGAATATTAGTGGAAGGCATTTTATGCTGATGAATGCATGTGCAGTATTCACTTTCCACACGTGCTGCCTATCGGCTAGATAATCTTTAATGTCAGAAAGATGCAATCTATATTTTGTCTATCGCGAAGAAGTACGAGGTGAAAATCGCGCCGGAGCGAAGCTAGAGATAAATGTTAACTTTTCTTTTGTAACGAGAGAATAACGGGGGACGATGAAGAAAAGTAGTATTAATAAATGCTAAAATAATGTAATTCAGCCACGTGGGGCAGGACACGTCAAGACGCACGACTTTGGTTTTCTGTCTTTCGTTAGTGTAAATCAAAAAAAAATATCTATTCTTTGGCGCGAAACTCAAACGCAAGTATTCGCGAAATACTATTCTGATACCGATAAAACTTAAGGCGTGCGAATCAGATTATGTACGACTTAATAGAAACATGAAAGAAAAAATATTTATTACAGTATGTTGTATGTTAACGTAAGAGTGTACTGTACGCGGTACGATTACTATAATATACCTAGTGTCAAATAAAGAAAAACGTATATTCAATAATAATTGTGTCGATAAGTTATCCGAGGCGATGTGTATACGTGTTTAGCAAGAAAATGCATATCGGCTAAATATATTTGTATTGTATATACATACATATATTTTAATCACAGTGTATCATAATTTGCGTCCGGCCTAAACTACCTCAAAATAATTATCTTTATATTTGATAAAATCAAATTAATAGTCCTTCAAACGAATTTTATTTTTAATTCATTTTTGCTCAGTCGGTTATTTGGTCACGTATTGCCGTTGCAGCTGTCGGTACTGCAGGACGACCGTCCTGCCATCTTGCGTTTAAACTGCGCACTACGTCCACCTGCAGTACCCACAGCTGCAGCGGCAATACGTAAACCAAGACAACCGGTCGAGCATCAATTGCCTAAAACTAGAATTAGTTACAGTGACTGTTAATTTGATTTTATCAAATACAGTTTTCATTCACGTTTCAATCAAGTCGTACATAACCTGAATCGCACCGACGTGTCTTATGGAGTTTACGAATATCGCGCGTAATATATTCGTAAGCTATACGTACTAGACCAATCAGAATCGTGAGACTAGTTCGAGCGTCCTCCGCTCAGGTGGCGCGTCGACGCCTAAATAAAACTTTAAACATGAGAATCGGCTCATTGACAATCTCCCTACTCATATCTGGTACAACTCTTAGTAGACGTATCAATAATTTCTGACCGACTACAGCCAGTCTAGAATTTCCCTAAATCTCATATTAGACAAAGCAAAAAATGAGGTCGCGTAAACTAAAAAGGAAAGAGAGTGTAACGACCAAAAATCATACAAAAACCTAACCTGAAGTTTGCTCTAAATATCAACACGTTCCTACAAAGCGTTCATGTAGTGAAATAACATATAAACTAATAAAACTTTGAATCTCCCGGCTTAACCTAACAAATGCAAAAAAACAAACCGGCAGCATGCCACATGCCACATGCGACACGACCTTCGCGTTCCTTAGAAGGAGACCCGCCGGAGTCTATGCTCGACGCATTGTGTCGGGTGATCCACACGAAAAGAATTCTTCGATATTACTGGTAAGAAAAGAAAATTACGTAATCACTCAAACATGGAAAAAGGGTTCTGAATTAAAAAAGAAGGTCAAAATTTATCTCTCGACTCCACAATGCATCCTTGCGCAAACCAACGACAGATTCTCGTCGCGCAACGGACTACACACGTAATAAGACAAGCCAGTGGAAACGATACGTATGTAAGCAGACAAATCCGCGTAATCCACTGAAAGTGAACGTCGATGTAAAATGATATGTAAACTGAACTTCTTTAACGTGACACGAGCGTCGAAGGGCGTCGCGCATCGTGTAGCTATGTAATTTTTTATTGTCTTTCACAACACAACCTAGTAACGTGTACACTAATTTTTTCGTGAACAATAATCGACTTAAAAGTATCGTAAGACGTGTTAAATACATATATGTTTTATTAATTTCGAGCGACAAAAAAGATAATTTAATCCCTAACAGCTGATACACGTACTTTCTACCTTAGCCACCCGTTGCATATCGAACTCATGCAAACTAGAGTCAGATTCTTGTATAAGGCCCCCCCACGCAATGGACCTACACCTTGGCGCTTTAATTGCAGCTACCGCCAGTCTGCAGTCGTGGTGGGAGAGACAAGTTAAGGAGGCTGTAAAGATGTGATTTTGTATAGGTGCAATAATATACACCACAGAACAGAAACCTTCTCTACTATTACCGACCGAGTCCTATCGAGTTATCATGCCGGATCGTAACCACGGTTTACCACTCTTGTAATACGTTAAATATACAAGGGATGCTGCTTGTAAAAAAAATATGAACGCAACTGTGACTACGCATCGCGACTACAATTTTTATTCGCAGCGATCTTCAAGGCAGCGTCCTCATTTGTCAAGTCGCGTCCGTCTCGTCGCTTCCTGTCTCGAGTAATTGCTGCTTACAGTGTTACACGTTGTATAACAAAATCCCGGAAGTCTTTGTTATTAATTAATAACACGAAGAGACATACCCCCTCTCCCTCATCCCTCGACAATATTGCAAATTCCAATCGTTGAAATCCATTACGTTATCGTCGACCTTAATTGCTTCGTTGATTTAAATCCTCGCAGTCCCAGATTTCCAACTGGCTTCGTATTCTTGCATAACTTTTTTTTTTTTATTACCCGCGTCGACGACGCGATTAAAGCTCGTCAGAGTGAAAGCTCGAAAAGCTGTTGACGAATAAATCTCGATACGATTAAACGATTAAAGTCCACGGTTATAAGTGGGCGTGTTGGTCTTCCTCGAAAAAATTCAGACCACCCGGTACTTACAGGTAGGACGCTCTTACGTCGAGCTACTAATCAGTCGTACGCCGATCGGGAATTACTATTATCCCAGGTATATGATTATCCAATAAATTTCATGACTTTCACGTAAATCGAATATCGAGACGAAAACATTATTTTCCACGGATCAAAGTCTTGTCCCGCGAGCCATGCGTTTCTCATGTGATATACGAATGTGGGATACGTGGCAAAAAAACTCGAGCATCCAGCGCGTTAAACAAGGTGCACGTAACGCGGGTCGTTAAGGCTATAAAATTTCCGATAACACAGGATACGCGTAATCGATGCCGATGTGTGTAAACTCGGTGACCAAAGTATCGCAGCTGTAAACGGTCCCTCATTACATTCACAGCGATATCCACCTGGCGTAATATTACCGGTAATATATTGTACAGGAAATATTTTATAGGTTCAGGGGAAAGCTGAGAATGCATGGTATGCGCGTTTCACATATGTATGTATACATCTATATATGTCTTCCCGAGCCGACCAATTTTCAGTCTCTCGATTAACCCTTAACGTTATAACCGACGTGATTGACTTTAATGTCTTTGGCTATGGGTTATCGCAGTAAAAAAAAATTTTTTTTCTTTTTTCCAAAACAGTCATAACAAATTTTCATGTGAAAATTCTCAACCGACTCAATTATCCTGCTAGTCGAAATCCCGTGACGCGGTCGGAGTCCTTCGACTACTCGGCGACGTAAGCAGCAGCCGCGGACCATAGGGCGGGTTTACAAGAGTGGTTTATGGTTTACGGTTTCAGTTATGCTTCGCTTCTACGCGTCTGATTGTAAGTTATGAGCTTCTGCCGCGCGCTGTAGCCGTGCTCATCATGGAAATAGATATGGAGGTCAAAGGTCACGTCAGTTAGGTTCTAGCAGTGTTAAACATTTATTTTTCGAAGTCTTTCGAGCGATCGATTAGATCGATACTCGCGACGGGTTGACTGAGTCGATATCGTTTAGAACGTATAGAAAGTTTTCGCCTTAAGGATATCGACATTCGACCCGATGAAAACAACGTGTAAAGCTTAACGTATGTGTCGTGTAAGACGATTATGCGATGCGAGGAGAAAATTATTCCCATCACACGTTATGGCAGTTCGTGATCGCGATGCTCGTAGCTTTGTGAGTCGAGTGTTAATTCTTCGATGATATCTTGGCGCTGTACGTGCTGCCCGAGAGCCGTTACGACATTCGAAATTTTTACTTTGAGCCACGAGGACTCGACGACTAGGAGAAAAATTCGGTGCTTGCGATTCATGAGGGTTCGCCTTGAGGTGACTTCTTGGAAATCGATATATAGATTTGTATTTGCGGAAAAAAATTTTGGGGCTGGTTTAGAATATTTTATTAATGACTTTTGTATCTGACTGTCGACCATGGTTAAGGTACAGGTAGCATTTACCGACCAGATTTCTTAGCTGGCAGTACAGTACGTGCTTGATATAGTGGCTGACACGAAAGTGCTGATAAGAGTGATAAGGGACATAAAGCGGCCATAAATGCCGTGAAAAAGTATGAATGGGACATTCTTCTTGTCCCGATAGCGAGTGGGGGAACCACGAGGAGGTCCTGGAGACGTAGGAATCCTGAGAGGCAGTGACGTAGCGATGCAGTCAGCTGGGACGAAATTACGTAGAAATATGGAAAAGAAGGAGCTGAAGGAAGATGAGCTGCGATGCTAATGGAGAAGATTCGTGATGAAGGCAAAGAAGTCAATTGGACCGAATAATAACTGACTAGGATAAACGTAATTCAAGCGAGTACGTGGAGCTGCGTACGCAATGTCCTGCAAAACGGAGGCTGCGTTCCCATTCCGTTATCGTCCTAAGAATGGCTTCTCGGAAGACGGTAGTAAAGCAGTTGCGGCATTACAGAAGCATTGCAGTAGCATTGCAGCAGCGTATTACAGCAGTTTCTCTCGATCCTCGACTAAGTCCAATCAGTATCTATACTGACCGGTACGGAATATACGAGCACTGCTCTACGAATCCTGTACTGTCTATTGTCTAAGGCATTCTTAACCAGCAGGGTTTACGATCATGATTACAATGGGATAAAACGCATGATTTCAGGGTCGAATGACGTTACGAAAAATTTGTACACACGGTATCTTAATTGGTGGTAATAAAAATTTAATTGAAAAAATGGAAAAAAATATACTGGATTCAGGAAACGGGAAATGGACTTCGGAACTTCCTATACCTGGACGTCAGGAAATTCTAAGCGAGACCAAAGGGTCCGGGTGGATGATCTCACTGTACCACGTGGTCACTCTGACACGGACCTATTAATGAAAACGTCATTTCGAGTAGCGCCAAGTCATCTCGCATTACCGTTACCACCGAGCAACCGTCCCTGGTGCATAAACCAGAAAATGAAGGCATTGTCAGAGCGACGCTGATGCTGCACGGAGATCGTTTCTGGTTGCTGAGGTTGCTGCGTTAGAAAAGCACTCGGTAGGTATATTGGTAGGTATATACCCATTGCCGAGTCTGAGCCACGTGAATATCCGTATGAAAACACTTGAAGAATAATGAGAGCTTGAATATATGCTGTTACAAGATGAGGATTAAAAAGAGTCAAGGGGTCCCTGGACCGGGCAGTCAATTCGAGATGAAGCTCAGACAAAAATCACACGAGACCTTTGTCAGCCGTAGAATAAATCTTCCTCTGTAGAATCACGGCATTAATTAAAGCAATGCTTAAGGCAGTCAAAGCTTTAAATTAACGTCTCATAGTCGAGGACAAGCAAGATCAAAATTTATTATCTATCGGAATCTCTATTTTTCTCATTAAAATTAATACCTCGTCAAAATGAAATTTCACACTTTTTCTTTGTCGCTGACTGTCATCATCGCTATTAAAAGGAACACTCGTCTTACCGAGTATTCATATCATACCTGTAACTCATAACGTATGTATCTCGCTTTCTATCACACATGGCACGCATGCGAATCCATATTAGTGCATCCTGCACCGCACAAGCACGTTGCTGCATCTGGCTCCATATTAGCCAGTGGTGCCATCCGTTGTGTTCATTGATTGGATGAGAGCCCAGGCGTGCCCCTGCGAATCATCATCAGTTGCCTTGCATTGAGCAAGGGGTACCAACTCCACTGGCGAAATCATTGACCCTTGATTAAACGGTCGAGTCAATGAGACCACCCCCCTAATCCTATCCTGCTAATCATGGGTATCCGTTATGCCTGACGATGAACGGTTGACGTTAGAATTGGATTGACAGTTGACAGGTGTCACTTGACAGCTGTCACTTGACAGTTTCACCCGTTTAAACGGTGCACACCTTGCGTGACAGTTTATACCAGACTGTACCGGAGTAACGTGTACTGGACGACTACTGGAATTATTATGTGACTCGATGACTGTTTTTTGTCAATGCTAATAGCACGGTCGTTATTAACCCAGCATCTTCATTCTGGACCGTTTTTTCCATCTTTCCGGAATCCGGTTCGCTCCAGTGGCAAAACTTTCGAAAAATCTCGAGCACCCGGTAAATTGACGGAAGTTAAATGTTCCTGGAAAAGGAGTGAGATCTGTCAAGTATACGTATACGTATATCCGTGTGTAAAAAGACGGACGTTATAAAAAGACGTAATAATTCGTTCAATTGAGGGAGCAGTTAGCAGCAATTATTATGGTTCGTTATCCGTCGTGCTACTTGATAGTATAATTAGCTCGTCTAGCCATTTGTGGGCGGTCAGCGTGTGAAACGCGTTGGAAATGCGAGCGAAGCCTTTTAATCGTGAGGACGATCGTGTCATCGCGCAAATAGATTACGCCTTGAGTTATCGTCCGGCCGCAAAAGGCTTATTCAAAAGTACCAGACATCTCGTATCAGCCACCGGCGCACGTGCCTGTACGGGATAATTATATGGAAACTGGAGATTGGGATTTTCTAGATGAAATTCTCCAAGGATCATTCCACGCGAGTTGTCACGATTCCCACGCTCGAGGTTATGTGTGTAAAAAGCTATCTGGATTGGACGATCTATGAAGAGTAAAAAGAATCCGGAGTCTGAATAGAGTATCGTAGAATTTAAAAGGGTCCGCTAGGATGCATGTATAAGCGTCATGAGGAAGAGTCCGTATTAATGCCTAAATCCCTATTATTATTAAAATTATTCGGCCTACGGCTGTTACGCTACGTTAGAACTACTATGTATAGCTACTACGTCATTACCGGGACGGTTATGGGGTCCGTGTGCGGGAACGGTGCTTAACGCGCGTGTGGTCCCTCGGATCTCTCGAAATTAAGTTGAGTCTCCCTGGAGAATTTTTTTTTGGAAATTTAAAAAAACTTTTTTACTCTCAGTTATTCCCTTCGATCCGATCGCATTCGAGGGAAGAGACATTGCACATCGCGATAGCGAACGTGCAGGTGGGTTTTCATGGCGCAGGATAGTTCACGTTTGTCATTATCATACGGCGTGTCCTGGAAGCTGGTATTGTCCTCGTGCACACGGTTTTATACATATGCACGATCATTGCAGGATCAATATGAATCCAGCTGACTTTGATATCGAATTCATTTTCCTTATGCACGGAGGAACGTGAGGAAATGAACCGTATGTAGATACGTAGCAGGTATGTTTGTCCGATTTCATCGTTGAACAGGAGTAAGCATAAGAAACGTCCAATGCCGTGATTACGTGTAGTAACAGACGGAGATGTTAATGAAGATAAAAAAAAATTCGAAATTTCTAATTGACATTGGAATTCGTGTTTTTCCTAATTGATTTTATCCCACTTGATCTCGTGGTAATTATTAAATTTCAAGGATGCTGACAGGTCCAGAAAGAGCTCGAGAAAGTTTTCGGGCAAAGCAGTCAAATTCCGAGGTGGATAACCCGAAGGGATAGGTGGCTACCGGTGTGCATAAGGAAGATTGATGTATGGAGGATAGGATCGGATATGTTAACTAGGACTGATCTACATGTATGCTAAACAGAAGGAACGGAGGAGCGATTGTTAGGGATCTTGATCTTGCAGTCCCGTGCTTCGAATATCCCATACGATGCCAACTGGGTACCTCGTGTCTAGTCTCGTTTGCAGTAATATTTATTTATTTCTTTCCTTTCTTACTCTCGTTCCCTCATACGATCTTCCGGTATGTTTACCGGCCGATTCTACACTTTGCGCGCGGAGTCTCATGTGACCGGCGGAAATACCGATCTACTCGAGAACCCCCCATGTTATTCTATGGAGAAGCTGCAGGCCATTAGTAGCTCGCTGATCTCGGACTCGATAGCTCATGGTGCCTTTATAAAGGATAACGGACTTTTCCTTATTGGTTACTCTTACACTTTTTCTTTTTTTTTATTATACAAAGTGGATTTTACTTGAATATCGTTAATGGTACTCGAACCGTTTAGAATACAGTTTAGAAGGCAAATAGACTTTCACATAATGGTTTGACGCTGCATTGAACATTCCCATAAGTCGAGGACTTGGTGAACGTGTATAGCTGAATATATAGTTATACATAGATACCCTAAGTTAGCATGGTGCTGACGTCTCAATGCTTGTATCCTCCGAATGGACCACCCAGTCGCCATACTTCCTACAACCACCAAACCTGAATTCTTGAAAAAATAAAGTGAAGCGAGTAAATGATCGAAGACGGGGAGGTCCCCACGAGGAATAGTCGGTGCCGAAAAGTGATCGAGAAGGAAATCGATTTCAGGGTTAAGATATTTAAGTTTTATCAATAATACAGTAAACTGGTTATCAAAATGAATCGATACTACAGCGATTATAATATATCTTATCTTTGATAACGGAGATAAAAATTGCTCATCTTACTCGTTCTCTTACGACTTCATTACGCGACGCTTACTTTCGCCGGGCGGCATTCCTTAAATACTCCCGACAATCGGAGATCTTCCAAAGTGCCGTATTATAAATCACGGAGATGCAACGAGCTCTTAATAAAATTCTTTATGGAATGCAATAATTCAGTTCTTTGAGAAAGACTGAGCGAGAGAAAGCGCGGAGGGAGAGAGATCTCGAGAGAGGATCCGTCTATTAGTAGTTCCCCACAAATCTCGGGTCGTATTAATCCGATGAAATATTTCATGCTAACGTGCGCGTTATGTGCCATATTAATTAACATAAGCCTTTATTTATTGACAAATTCAAAGAGACAACAATAAGCCAACTGCGATAATCTTCAAATTTATATATCAAGATCGTCGCTCGTCACGGCTCTAGAATCTAAATTCCAACGACGAGTAAGACATTGAAAATCTTCGAAATCAGATTAATCAAAATCAAAATAGCTATCGAATCGAAAATAAAATTTGTTAAAAGTACAAAAAAAAAATGTCACGATCGTCATATCGGTTGGCTACTTATCGAGTAGGTGTATCGAGGATTTACGCGAGGATTCGACTCGACCAACGACGTACTTGGCTCTCCGCACGATGCAACCAGTCGTCCTTGTACTTCCTTGCAATTCTTCTGGACTCCCTTCGCGATGCTTCATGAAAACTCGCCCGGTGCGACGACGTACCGCGCGACGCCTTTCCCATAGATCACGCGGCTGGACGCTCGCACGATCCTCTTATCGTTTCTTTGTTTTTTTTTTGATAAACGAAGAGTGGGAGGACGGAAGACACAAGGACCAAACGAAATGGCCAGATCGAAAAAACAAAGGAAATTTCATAACGGAAGGAATTCATAAAGTTCTGATTTCTCGACTTCGAATTAACTTTGATGTCTCATCGAGCGTAACGACGCGTCGCGCCGCCTCGTGTCTCCCGCATTATGACGCAGGAAACGCGGCGTCGTTGCATCACGAAACGAACCGCCGTGTCTCCGTGCCCGAAGGACAAAGGTACAAAAGTCGAAGTCTTTGTGCGTGAAAATACACGCGAGCCAATGAATTATCTCACGCAATGGGACATTGACACCCAGTTTGCGGTCTGTGGCGTCATGTAGGAACGACACAAAGAGCCACGGAGTCGGCTAGGGAAAAGTGATAAGATGACGTCTAAAAAAGAGAAACAAGTAAAAGTACCCACGCACGGATCCCACGGACTCTTGAAACGAACGATAGAAAGATACGGACTAATGGAGGCGTCAGATGGCGACATTCAGAAATCAAAGGAGAGCTGGAATAAATGCGAACGAAGACGGTGGACGGGCTGAAAGCCGGGATTAAAATCTCATTTGACTTTTTGAGGAAAAGTCTCGCAAGGTCTAGGGTCGATCCAGCGGAAAAGGCAAAAGGCGCGTTTTAATAGAGCCCGAGCCCAAATCCTCCCAGTGACCATATAAGAGTCTCTTTACGGGAGACTTTATGGATTTCTAAAGGGGTTCCTAAAGAAGATTCGAGGAGCCATCTATAGGACTGGAGTGTCTAGGTGGACAAGGGGGCGGGAACGGAGTCACGAGGCCCCATCTTGTTTCACTTCAATCTTTCGAGCGCGTCTTCAAAGAGACACTCAGAAACGCCAGAGCCCGACAACGGGCATGGCGTTACTAATCGCCTTAGCGTGAGGGACATAAGTGACTCGGAAACGCCGCCACGAAACTCTTAAATTGTTTCCAAA
This sequence comes from Calameuta pallipes, assembly GCA_030142375.1. Lineage (NCBI taxonomy): Eukaryota > Metazoa > Arthropoda > Insecta > Hymenoptera > Cephidae > Calameuta > Calameuta pallipes. The sequence goes on along the minus strand of JARQSW010000377.1, from coordinate 122,491 downwards.
ATATTCGTGGCGCGTATCTCGCCCGTTGCCTTCGAATCTTTTAATGTTGCCGCTCGAGGCTACTGTCACTTTTCGGAACCGACATCGAGGCTGTTGCAACGAGATGAAAAATTCCCGGGGGCACTGACGTGTTGCCTTACGAACGGATCATGCAAGATATTCCTTTTGACCTGGTCCAGAGACTTTTTGATGCTCGGACAGATTTTCGGAACGACTCGATCCTTTTATAGCCAAATACATGGCTGCTGAGAGACCCGGTCGACCGTCTTGGTCCTTCGCTGAGAACCCACGTATGTCGAAACGAGGTACAAGATTTTGAAAATCGGACAGCATCTTTTCGTGAAACCTTACATGATACCCTTGACTAATGACTTTTTGAGATGAGAAATTTATTCAAAATTTTTTTCACATGCAATTCAGGATAGTCATTAGTGAACGGGATGAGTAACCACTATTTAGGTCGCATGATCTTTCAGCGCGGAGACTCGTCGATATGAACTGTACTCCTACGTAGTGGAAGAGGCTGGGACCTAGGCGCAATGCCACATAACGATGAAACTTGTTTCCCAGCCGCATTACTATTCATGTCCGAAACATCATCTCCTACCGGGCAGCAAAAGGCGGTCCGTTTGAACCAACTGACATTCCTTGAACACAGTCATCTCGTACGTTACTAACATTTGCGACCTTAGCCAGTCCTTCCTCGAGTGTTGATGCAGTCAAAAGCGGTTCCCACAAGAGTCCGTATGAACTCCCTGGGATCAAGGGGCCCCCCGTCCTCCACGTCACGGGGGGTCGCGGTGCCACGAGTCAAGTGGTCTCATTCCCGTAATTACGGAGAAACTAAACAATGCCTATGGAACAACTGTGCAGACTACTCGAAGTGGGAATGGCGTCCCGACGTCGACGTCGTATATGCACTGTTAACGATAAGAGATACCAGAAGTGCCCACGGAAACGGGACTCTCGGATGATCGCACGGGAGGTCCTTGCACCGGAGAAAAGGGACGACCTGGCCGCTTGGCGCTTTCCTGTCGCAGTAAATTACCATGAGGGACAATGAGTACCCCTGGACCCATGCAACCTCACGGACATCAATAACCCAAAGTAGACTTGGCTGAGAATCGTGAGAAGCAAGATGTGGTCCAGAGCATATAAAAGACGCAAATTGGTCCAGCAGTGATACCGTGATTGTTTCCGAGAAAAATCAACAGATTCTAAGAGTACGACGATACGTGATAGAATTCCAGAAATTTTCTCGTTCGCGGACAAACAATTACGATAAAAATATCCTGGACCGCAGTCCAGGATGCTGATTATGCGCGAAGATCATTAGCTCGAGATTAAAGTCCGCTCTTACTATCCACGCGTCTGCTAACCGGTCGTTATTATTTCCTCCTGGAAACGACAACTCCCGGACGTAATTTCTTGCGAACACGTGCCCGGGGATCAAAATACATCGAAGACGTGCCCGGTGTTCGAATCCTTCTCTACGCCGAGCGCTTTGGCTCTAACTGATCCTTCGCTCAGGAATTATCTTCGGGTTAGTCGAATTACGTGTAACCATCAATATTTCAGCAGTCTACCGACTGACACGGTGAAGTCTGGGTATAGAAGCTAATGTAGAAAAAGAAAAGACAAAAGTAATGCCGCTCGCGTCAAAAGATCGGTCAGGACTGTATTTACGTTCTGACGATAAGTCAAAAGACAGTGATATCGTCCAAGCGTCAGGGAAGATGAGAGAGAGGGGGGTAAGGAGGGGGGGGGGGGTCAGCACTTAATCATCTTGCCGAGCGCAATTATTCTAATGAGGGGGGACCAGACACGAAGACCGCTTCTTCTAACCACGTAGGAATATATTCCTACATGTTGGTTGACGGACCCCCCGGTACTTTTTTTAACATATTGTCTTGCGAGAAGAACGATAAATGTTACGAGAGGCACAGGGCACGCGTGATAGCTAGACATTAGTGGTAGGCAAGTATTCTGTCCGCGTTCTTCGTACGGTTGTCTACAAGGAAGATTAAAATTACTAGTAGTAGAGAAAGAAAAAAGAAAATTTTTAATCAAAAGCATCACGATAACGATGGTCGTAAAAATCAAAACTAAGGACGACTCCTGCGCGATGCTTACGCAGTATTTTCAAATTTGTTACATCGATACAGAAGCCGAGAGAAGCTCGTGAGAAGATCCGCTAAGGCTGCGTTATAAATTAACATGAATTTGTCTGGTGGCCATATGCATTCCTTTCTTACGTAACCTCAGTTTATTTCTTTTTTGCCACGACATCTGCTCAGTCCAACTGTTTTGTAACTCGACAAACACAACGTACGATAGGCCGTCACGATATGCGATTCGTCCCCTGCCTGTTCCGGGATCCGTATCCCAGATTCCCACATGAGAGCGAGAGACCCCGGCGAAGAGTCGAAGAGGAAGTTGAAGAAAATTAAAGAAAAAAAAAATAAAGAGAATCACTCTTTCGTCTTTTTGTCGAAGAGATTGAAAAAAAAAGCATCCCATTATTTGTGGCTTCCGTTGAATCCATCCGAGATGTCCGTCGTACCCGGAGCCTCGGTTGTCCGCCGGCAAATGTCATTCGTTTCGCCTGGACCGCGTGCGCGCGCACACACTCCGAACTCCAGAACCATTGTTTGTTAATGCAGCGGCACTGGTGTCCTTTGCGGATACGCGTCGTCCCTTCTAGCATCGTGTGTGGCAATTTTTCTTTGTGCGCGCCACCGTTGAATGGCCTAAGTGGAGCCAGCAGAGCACGAGCCCCCGTACGGCCTGGCGCTGTCCGGCCGACAGCCGTCCTCGTCGCTTCGCATGCTAAGCAATTTACTGCAGACAAATACATCATCCGCGCCATTGCGAAAAAAGATACGAGGATATCTGACCTCACCACCTACTCCCATACGCCCACCATTGTCATATTTCCTCAAAGGATTGATATCGTCCGCGCTTCGATCTCACCTACTTCTATCGCGATTCTCCCTGTGCTCCATAGCTCATCCTCGTTATCCCGATACGCTCGAGATGCTGTGTCGAACTGGTAAGCGCGGGTGCCAGATACTATACGAAGATCCAATAGAGTCTGGTCCAGCCCAGTCCAGCCTGATGCAACCCAGTCCAGAGATTAATAGAAAGGAGTGTTCGTGCAATTGGAGGCCGGCGCTGGTCATTAAGACGTCGTTGACCATCCGGTGGCTGAGACGGTTCTGACGTCTGACTCCTGAGGAATATTCGAAATTAGCCTTATCACGCGTTATCAGTGCGCCGTCGACGGGAAAGCCCATTGATAACGATCAAAACTCCTTGCACGATCGTCGAGGGTAAGTTTAAAGATAAAAAAGAAAAAGGTCATAATGTCCTGTTTAAAGTGACATTATAACGGCACAGGAGCGAGTCGTGAATTCGAAATGAAGTCCCTTCCGGCTGCAGTGCAGCTAATAATAATTGCGTTAGCCCACTGCACGCAGAGTCACATGTGCGATACGGCTGCGATACAGCGACCTACGAGTCGACTCTCCGCTCTTCATTATTGCCATAACCAAATTAGAATCGCTTCCTGGAAGGGGTCGGCATGGCAGGAGGCTCAAACGCTCGTAGTAAGGTTAACGATCAATCCTAGTGCCGGAACGAATTGCACAAAGCGTTTAGAGAAATTGGTTTAGGATTTCTTCTTGCAGCGATTTAACTGCGAGCGTGCTCCCGCTAGTGAGTAGAGAGGGGGCCGGAGAGGGGGAGAGAGAGTTGATGATGCTGATGCTGCGCTACTGCGCTCAGTAGTAACAGCATCCACGGAAGTAGTCGGACCATCTCTCTCTCTCGCTCTCGAGTACTCACGAGAAGATGCTCCCCCTCTGATGCCTTTGGAGATGCTGCGCCATTGTCTTATTGCTCGCCTTTGTTCATCGTCAGCTGGGAGTCTGCATCGATGATTATCAATGGAAAGTTCAAGAGAAGAATCCCGATGGTCGACGCCCCTACTTGGTCCAGGTCCATCTACATTTTCAATTCATTCATGAGCTACTGCAGCCGTCCATTGATGATGGACCAGTTCTTCTTCGGAGCCAGCATCCGTTCTCTCCTCTCCAGTTCGCTCGGACCTGCTCGCGCTCGGTTTCTTCGGTTCGCATGTTACGAATTCCAATAAAGAAAGACAGGGACGAGAAATCAATGTCGACGAGTTCGGTCTTTGTACGTGGACGGGAACGTCAATGGGAAGCGGATCGATGGGGGCCTAATAGAAGCTGAATTGGAAGACGAGTATCTCTAATGAGCCTGATGGAAGAAATTGATTTGTCAGAACCATTAGGCCTACGTTTGGAGGATTAGGCAGCTTCCGAGATCTTGATACCGGTCACGGTATACAGTCGCTCTCTTCTCTCTGATAATACGTCACAGGGCTATTAGGCTTAATTCGTAGTTTTTAACTTTGAGTGCTTACACGGGTGCATGATTTTCATTGTTTTATCGCGTCCCATTTATCTCCACCTCCCACGGGCAACCTAGCAATTTAGCTGATGACCTGGACGCCCCTTTCAGTGACGCAACAGGTACGTCGAACCAGTCATCGAAAGTCACGAGGGTCGAGGAAAGAGTCAATTTCGCGCAAACCGACAATGACATCCATCGTCGAAAAGGTTAACGCACTGTGGATGATCATCAAGCGACTACGTGATTAGCTTCCACAATAGTTGACGCATCCTGTCGTTAGCCACACCTGTGCTGCGCCGTACGAGTCGACGCGAAGCTCGATAAAGTATCGACGTCTTGTTCGGCTCGAATTTCGATTCATGATTCACGAGTCTTGGGTTTGGCTAGTCGATTCGAAGAAATGAGATCTAACGAGACCCAGGGTAAAAACTGGTCAGAGCAAAGAGCCTTGGGGTCTGTTCGATAAAAAAAGTGAATTTATACCCGAAATTTTACAGCAGGATACTGGTTGGCTGTCTCCTTGGCAAACAATTGTATCGCGCAAAATACAATAGACTGTTCTGAATTCTCTTGAAAAAAGGACTCGTATCCTTCTAAAGACTCGTATGCCGCTCGTGCCTTCTAATTGACAGTGGTTGCGCAAGGGAAATTTGTTCCCGAGAGATAATGCGAGGCAGCGAGCCCTTCTTAATTCTTAAACACTCTTTAAAACCAAAGTCACTGGCACCTACGCACTATCTATTGTTAAAGATTGCTCGTAAAGCACAAGGAACGCGCACGAAGTGCCGCTCGTGTGTCAATATTCAAACAAGGAACCGAGTAGGTAGATAGGAAGGTAGGAAGGTAGGTATAGGATCTGCTTGTCGCTCCTTCAGAATCCATTGAGAAGCCTTGAGTGACTCAAGAGGAAGGGTTGATCCGCGTAGAAGAGGAAAAGACTGAAGGAGGACAGAGAATGGTAAAGAAAAAAAAAACTAAGTCAAAAAGTAGCAGGAGAGTCAAGAGTGAACGTAATAAATAAAGATTGTTAAATAAAAAAAAAAATAAAAACAATAATGCTCGACCTCGTCTTTAAAGATTCTCGTGCAAATCGCAAAGCATTGTTTCCATAATAAAAGTAGTCTCGTTCATGAATCATCGACGTTCAGTAAAAGATCGAATAAGCGGGCAGCGAACTCTCGATGATATTGCGCAAACATGCAAAAGCGATAAGGACAAATCGTCGATAAAATTAGCGAACGATTTTACATAGCTGGTATAATTTATTGAACAAGCTAGCTCGGTCGACGTCACGTCATTCTTCGAGTCATCAGAAATCCATTAGTCCAGCATGGAAGCCACGTTAGGTACATTGGATCACGTGCGTTTCTTCTCTTTGCATTATTGGACCCTTTTCGCACAGTCCATCTCCCTTTATCTTTCTCTTTCTCAAATCGTCTACGTAACAGCTACCATAATACAAGGTAGACACAGCAGATTCGTACTCGAATATTTAATTTCTCTTTAATTTCTTCGATCGTATAAATAAAATTGAAATTTTAATCCTTCATCGAAATGGCTATTAGATACGCGATTATCGCGATATATATATATACATACATATGTATATAATATATTGGCTTTAGTAACAGCAACGAACAGACTGGTGTGAATAAGCAGCATCGACGCCAACGACGCCGCCGCCGGTATATCGAGCTCCATAACGTATTTGCATAAGACACGAGCTCCTCTATTCTTTAGGAGAACTCTAATATGCATAATACACTGGGAATGAGCCGAGTCGAACGTTCTTACGATTAGTCCATTACAGTTTACACTGAATGGAGTCCTTTGCATTGATACTATGTATATATGTATGTATACCTATATATCATTAAAAAAGACTCCGTCGCAGTGTAGAGAAATTTCGTTAAAATTAAACGACGTCGCTCCGCCCGTGATGAATATCGCGAATTCGCGATGAGTAGCTGAAGCTGACGTCTGCTATGTAAAATCTTGGGAAATGTTTGAAACGATAATCGAGCAGGAGCCGATCGAGGCGCAGCTTCCGGTATTACGTCGAGACTATCGATCCGAGATATCAAGAGGCATATCAATATTATGCAGCACGAGAAACGCGATACCACGTGCTTTCTGTGCCCTTCTGTTGCAGCAAGAGGCGCGGCGCCAACTGTTGCGCGCGAGATGAGATATCGGCCGAATGTGATTCACTGCTGGACATTCTAACGGGAATTACGTGCGGTACAAATAGCTGATTGTTGAATTCTACGCCTTTGACACGTTACGATGAGGAAACTGGGTGTTTCAGTCCAGAACGAATTTAACGCCGGGAGCAAACTTCGTCGTTAGGGTAAGACGGGATTTTCCGAGTGTTATTATGCTTGGGATATGTATATATGTATATATAAATTTTATGGTTAACCATACTTTATGATGGATCAAATTTAACTACTCGTCAGTAACAATCCTGAAGACTCTAGTCAGCTAGATGCAAAGCTCGATGTTGACTGGCTGGTTAACTGCTGAGCTTTTCTATTAAATTGATCGTTCCGGCTGAGCCGACTAGCAGCAGCAACTTATCCAAGAAGGTAACGGGCAGCCATTTAGGGAAGCTTGATACGAGTCTTTGGCACGTCTGGCATCCGAACGTAGAAGACGAGACCGGCTGAGTTTCTGTTTATACGAATCGCCTTGAACTTCATTCTGTATCTCCGAGAAGGCGAGACGTTGACATCTATAGTTTGTACGAGAGCCATTGGTTACGTCACAGACTCGAGATTATTTCATTGAGGAAGATTGGTCGCTCAACGAAAATCACGTTGTATATTAATGGAAAAAGAAAGAAAAAAATATTTGTCAATAGCACGCAACAATTCGAAGACGAGAAATTCGTGTTGGACAAATGGTAGCATTAAATTGAACGAGTCGGGAAGATTTTGATCGATCGGAGAAACCAAGAGTCGAAGGAGAGCGCTCTTGTATTTTAAAGATGGCCGAGGGAAGGTTTTTCAGATCGAGTCCCGATAAATTCCTGGTCTCGATGCTCGGTTGAGAAACACTGGGCCCTTTCGATAGGATCGCGTGGGACTAGTCTGGCCTGACGCTCCGGCTTGATGGGGCCTGATGAAATGATTGAGGAAATCTCCAAATGACGGTTATCGCGGTTATCTCAATTTGAAATGAGTTAGGGATGCTACAATTTGCTTGTTTGCAATGGACCACAGTCACCGTCTAGGACCAATCAGCGTTGAGATTAACAGGATGCTGAAGCAACATTTATGACTGCCAAGTGAGAAATAATTCAAACAGGTAAAATCATTTGACCTCCTGACATTAACCGTTCGGATTACCCGAGGGCTGTTATCTAATGGATGTAATCAACGGTATCGATACCTCGGTTGTCTGAGTGCGAGGCTATCACGTGTATGCAAGAGAGAGAGAGAGAGAGTAAAGTTAGTGTGTGGAACACCTAAGGAGGCAAGAGAAGTGTAAGTGGGAATTGGCGGTAAGGCTTGCGAAAATAGTGAGGGCAAGTGTACCAACTTAATCAAGTTAGAAATGCCAAGCCTGTTTAGCACCTTGGTACCTGTTACGCACTAGAATTCAAAGCGTTCCTATAGGACACACCTACGTGAACATAGATCGAAACGTCACAAGCGTATCTCATCGTAAACCCACATCACCCGTAAGTATCGAATATTTGCAAATAATAAATTTTGCAAAGATGCAAATTTTTCATTTCAAAAATCATACGCTCGTCGTCCGTTACAAAAATTGCAATTTTCTCGCGCTGTCGATATCGACTCTATATTTTAGAAAATTCGCTCGCTAAATTAATTTTTCAAATTTTTTTGCAATGCAAATTTCGCCTACTACTTATTTCGATTGAATAAATTTTCCCGGCTAATACATATAATCCGGTACTTCCACCAATGCAGCTCATTATCCGTAATAAGTCGAAAGTATTCGTTTCGATCTACGCTCGAGCAGTTTCGCGATCGCTATCATTGGACAGTGAATTATTAGCGGTAGATCATAGCCTATCGTGTCCTGGCGTAGATGAAAGGCTGGATTGTTGACGCTATTGAAATTGCATCGATTCCCTGTCCTGTTCGGTAAACGGAAGAATTAAACAGTAGACTGTTACGTTAATTGGACCGGCGACAAATTAATCGCGATAAATTCCGCTCGGGTAGACACTCGTTCGCTCGTAATGCGATTCTCAATAGTAACTCCGTATAAGAAACGTGCGAGCTTCGCTTGACTCAGAGACGATTTAACACAAATATCGCAAGAATAAGCACACGAAAGAAAGATTTAAAAATGTTGAGTAATTTCCTAAATGGAAATGACTCGCTTTTAAAGAATTTTCATGAAATTTAATAGACCGGGATTTTTAGTTGAGCTTGTAAATTCGCCCACGTGGCGAAACTCTCACTGATTTGTAGGTTAAACGAACTCGCCTCACAATGCGTATAAACCCGCTGCACATTACGGCCTACATACACTTTGCATTTGGCGTGTTCGTGGGCGGTAAATTGCGGTAAATTGCTACGAAAATCAGGAAATCGTACGTTAGACCGCGTATCCTTATACGGCCGATGATGCTCACGTAGATCCTGCCGATGACGACCGGACGGCCAAAAGGCACAAATTGCTTATGACGTATCACGTAAAATCGGTTGGCCCGACCAATTTGAGAAAGAACCGTCATTCGATCGTCACAATGAAAAAATATTTAATTTAATTAAATAAAAAGAATAATTTTTACCCTAAATTCAAATCCGACTACGAAATCACATCCTGGCTAACTTCATTGCAAATTACACCTACAGTAGCCACAGGGCTAATTCAAAGCCGTGTCATTTACTTCGATTCAGCGGTAGTCAATTTGTCTGAGTATCGTATAAGTAATCTAAGATAAATAAAAAAAAAAGGTAAATAAATGTCTCGTGGGCGTGTGGCGGATCCCTTAGGGAGAAGTTATGGCGTCCGACAATCATAATCACAATGGGACACGTATGCAGGCGCATCCACTAATGGCAAAGCTATGTCGTAGATTTTTGCGAATTAGAGGGGCCAGCAGCACACGTACGTGTAATCGTGCGTGTGTGAGTATGGGGCGATATATCGATATAAAGTGGGTAGTGAGAATTACGTCACTGAGTAGTAGCCCTATGCGTGTTTTGCCAGCGGCAACCTTATGCTGTTATATCAGGCCGTATCATCCTTGCTAAACCGAGCATTAAGAGACGCCGCGCACGTTACTTCCTTGTTGCGTTAAATATTATTTTACAAGGTAATTAATTAGATGATAACCATGTATTTTATTAAGGACGTCCTCTCCTTCCTGCCATCCCTCTGGTGAATTTCGTAAATCGACTCCCCATTACAGAGCTTGGCTACTGCCTGGACACCTTGAAGTATTAAAGGGAACGGAAGTTAGGTGCAGTTGCACCCATTTATACGTCCGATCATCCACGTAATAAAATCATCTTTATTTACCTGAAGCGGATCCTGCCGTAGGTAATGTAGGGATCTTCGTACGTTAATAAATTACTAAGTAAATGATATACAAGACAATTTTGCCCGATTGCACGTATTAGGTATCGTATGAAATATTAAATCAAACAAATGTCCCTTCAAAAAACCGGGTCATTTATGATTTCGGAAAAATCGGTTCCTCCGTGTATTTTGAGTTCCTACCCAAGGACAATGACCAGTGACTAAGTCGTATTTAATTATGCATTTGCCAATGCATTTGCGCGCCGTCCGTATTGCGCGCGACAGTAAAGCAGTAACGATAATAACGGGAAGTGAAAACGATAGTTTATCGCTAAACTGTTTATTTTTGCAGGTGCTGACGTTTCTCGTGGGCCGTCCGTATATTCCTGTCGAGGAAGTATGATAACGCGCTACCGCATCTGAGTAAACGCTTCCCTTATCGGAGACCCGTACGCGCTCAACCCTTTCGAGCCTTTTTTTTACTTTCCTCAGAAAATCCACCAGATGGCGACACTGTCTTAAGCCGTACATTTCCCAGAGTCCAACTATGACTCACTAGTACGTAAACGACCCGTGATGACTTCTCTATGATACAGTAGACTCATCGAGAGTTCAATTGGCACGAAGATCGTCATAAATATTTTCCAGCTGATTCTGAGGTTGCACTGGGTCCAGGAAGGCTCCTCGTCATCCTCACCTAAAGAACTGAGTCTGCATGTGTTTTGTAAGGCTGCAAAGAGGGGGTCGCGGCCGGGTCCCTTGGTATCGGTAACTTTTATCGGTTAATTACTCAATTAACATCTCCTGCTCAGCGAACGATTAAGCGTGGTCACGCACAAGATCGAGTTTGTTAACATGGCGTGTGGCAGCGGGACACAAGTGCCCGGTAATGCGCTCGGGATCGTGTGTGACATGTGCTCATGTAACCCGGGTGATCACGCTTAAGATATTTCTGTGATACATTGTCTAAAGCACTTGATAGATGTTGATACAGCGTGGCCGAGCACGCACCACCAGGTAGGGCGGGTCAGTCACGTGGTTTGATATAAGGGCCACACACCGAACGGATTATACAGATATTCGATTATTATCATGATCGAAATCACATGGAGTTTCTACAGGGTAGTAATTATTTCACGAGACCCAATTTTCGATCTACGCGAACGATATAGAAACTTCGTTCCGCGACGTTGGTATAAATGCATCGGGATACGAAGATTCAATGGGACTCTTGTTTTCTCCTTGTTTATTAATTTCTTTCTGGTTTACTTCGAATGACGATCCGTGACTAACCGGGTTGCTCATTAGTTTCCTGGATAATCGATGAATCACTCTTAACTCGGTATACAAGTATATCTATGTATACAAACTGCGTTGAGCACTGCGTACACAGTTTCGCTATTGACTGTATCGAAAGCTGGTGTGCGCATGCGCAAATATTATCCTCCCGCGTCTCTTTCAAAAGGAATAAGTACGAATGGTTAAAAGCGCCGTCCAACGAGAAATTAGATAGCCGGTATGCTGTGGAAGGAAGGTCGTTTTGTTGCCGGCATTAAATATAATCTCTCCGCAAGTAGCCCGTTAAGAAAGGTTAAAGCAGTTAACGCTTAAGCGTACAGCAGGAAATCTATCATTCGTTGCGGCGCGATTAGCCATGCAAATTCACAGCGAGGGATCCGCCTATGGAAATACATAAGCAGAGGAGCGATAATTGCTCGATATTGTGGCTTCGTTAGCTTCCTATTCTATGGCTATCAATGCCAGAAGGATACGACTCGGTCTTTACGTATGTGGATTCTCCGCACGGGACTTAACTGTCTGCCTCTTGTTCGCAGACTGTGGATAGACCTTTTCGCGCGACTTGCAATTTTTATGGTTTACGGGAAAAAAAGGATGCTTTGTGGCGTAAAAGAGACTCGAAGAGAGAGGCGACTCTCCGGCACTTCGTAGACGGGAATTCTGCGTGTCTTCCGTATAGGCGAGAATTCTAATCACGCCGACGGAACGAATTCGCTGAACGAACTGACAAAGTTCAGGCAGATCAATTATCGCTGGGGAAAGTGAATCGAGGGTTCGAATCGAATCGATAGAACGTTGCGAATTTACCGGCGTTCTCTAAGATGAAAAATAATACTCGAACTCGCTCTTTATGCCCGACCGGTAGTCAAATAAATGGCAAAGAGCAGACAGCTCGGCGTATCTTCGGAATATAAATCTACGTGTGGAGGAAGCATAACGTTCCTTTGAGAAAGTCCAGCAATGCATTTGCCCGAGTCGTATAACGAAGTCGCATTGAATGTCAAGACAATGGCAACGTAAAGAGGTGGGCCTGCATTATTTTTTCATGTTACCAACATTTCTTACCCGTACGAGGAACCTGTGGACGGGCATTTAATGCACGTGGGACAGACAGGGACCATCTGATAGGGAGAATTAGGCCGCCCCCCTCCCCTTCTCGATTCATAATTACTCACTCTGACTATCTCCTTCCGCAGCATCCAATTCCCCATCGTCATTCTTCTCGATCCTCTAGATCCCATCGCTTCATTTAGATTCAGCCTTTACTCGCAATTCCTTTTTTTATTCATCCCCTCCTGCTTCCTCGGACCACCAGCCTAGCTGCGATTCCTTTTATCTTATTCCGATACCGAGCACTTTGGCGAACCCCATTCGGATTTAACTTTTGCACCTTGAGTTCTGACGTTTTGACAAATCCCTCCTTTCGTTCATGCTTAAGTCGTTTATTGTTCTCGTCGTGTATGAAGATTTTCTTTAATTCTTTAAAACGCTTATGGCTAAGGCATTTAATGTCTTTCCTAATGCTCGTATGTCTTTGGAATGCCTTCTGAGGTACGACTATAATTAATATCATTATTGTGATGTCATCGTGGAAAAACGGTATATGGGTATCTGTCATGGTATAGGGTACAGTAGGTAGGCTGGTAACCAGGTAGCTATTACATAAGGCTAAAGGTAAGCTACTGCGCAGGATATGCTAAACAAGCTCAACAATGTTTTATGCTAAGCGAATTGCAACTGAAATTAAAAGAACAATATACGTCCGCTTTCTGCGAGGCAGGATGCGACCACTAGTCGAGGCTGCGACGTCAGCTAGGAAATTTACGTTTAAATTATATTGTCCCGTTGCACATGTCACGCAGCTATCATACTGCATATGGCTGAACCATGACGCATGGGATTCGCCCTGGGAGATTTTCTAAACTTGGTACAGATCTCTTGCGAACGAGATGAACACGCAGATTCCGGATGACAATAAAATACGTCATAAGATCCTCCGTGCACGCTATGTAATGCTGTAGTGTATTAATTTCTTTTTACTTTGATATCAATTTTCTTTTATTTTCAGAGTCGTAACGACGGTGGAGGCATTTCGCAACGCGTCGGCGTCCCGACGCCGCTACTCTGATTAGAGCATGAAATGCGATAGTTTGTTTTTCTTTTTCAACGTCGCTGCATGGGAGAATGCCTGTGGCTACGTCAATGGTTAAAAAAAAAAATTAGAAATGTGTCAATTACCGTTGCGATCCTCGTTACGTAATAATATCAATGGTTAGTCATGGCTAACGAGGTGTTGTGACCGTTTCAATTGATTCGATACAGACCTCTTTCAGGTTTGATCTATCCAAGCCGAATCTACTTTCGTTCCTTTTTAGCCGATGCCTATCGCCTTTTCTATGCATTCTATCTGTATCTATGCATCTACCTAACTGTCTATGTGTCTAATGGTCTTGGGACATTTTCATTCATACTCGAGAGAGACGAAACGATATTCAATTTGTTGGGAGTCTTTTTTCATTTTTCATTCTTTATTCGAAGAAAACATCGTGGGACACCTGACTTTCCCTCTGGTTTCACGTATCCTAGTTTTTTTTTTTTTTTTTTTTTTTTTGTAGAACAATAACCGAAAACGGGACTTAAGGTTGAACAATAGTGCGTGACTCTCTAAAGTTTCAGTTCAATTTTCAAGACTTACAAGAACGAAAATCTGAATTTTTTTGTCTTATTTCCTTCGTTTACCGTATTAGGCTGTTTGGAACGTGTGGGAAGAGTCTGCAGCTTGTGGAAGTAGCAGAGAAATCATGAATGACTCGAGTTTATAATAGTGAATGGAGGTGTTCTCTATCTCACGCACGACTCGCTGCGGACGATTTCTCGTCATCCCATTAGACCTAATGGAGTCGTGAAAACGGAAGAGAAAACGTTAGATTTTCTATCATCCCGCTTATGGGACTTGGTCCAACATCGCTGAAAGACAGATCGTTAGGTGTTTTATGGAATCGTAAAAAATAATTATTACAACAAAAAATGTAATCCTGCACGAAGGAGCCACTTTTGACGGAAACTGATCCTGATGATCTGCCACCGTTTGCTAGAAAGTTTGCAAGCTGACATTTCGCGCTGTAAAATGACTCTTAGCGACACCATGACCCGGTCACGAATCATTATCATTTGTCGACAATGGGAAACCGCGTGAGAAGATGGTTCGAGGAGCGCTGATCGTTCCTTCTCAGTGTCTCCTTATATTCTTTTGATCCTCCTTCTAAACAACTGCTTAGTAATTTTTCTAATCCTAATCCCATGGACCCAGTCACACGTAGTCCCCTTCCACCACTTCATCAACAGCATCCTCTTTCAGTATCTTTTTTTTGTCTTCTGGCCCTTCTCGCTCATCTCGATCTTTTATCAAAAACAATACCGACTGTGTAAACAAAATTAGAAATGGCTTCAAAGCATTTCAGTGACGTGGATCATAAGGGTCATTCAGCTTGAATGGATGCAAAATGTTTTATGAATCATTTAATTATGGCCTAGCTTAACTGTGCCTACACACACACACGCGCATATATATATATATATATATTGCTCTACAACCCTTTGCCTTCCTCCAGCGGGGCGTCGGTTTCTCACCCGGACCTCTGCCGGTCCGTGAAGACGTCTCCGTCGGGTCGGCTCTCCTCTTCCGGGCAACTCGGTACGTCGAGAGTCGCTCCCCATGGCAGATTTGAGCACCTGGACCTCAACTAAACAACTACAAATCTTCCGAGAGCATTAGGGTAACTGTACGAATAAATCGAAAAGCGCAGCATCCGGTCAGGATGTCGACTCGAAGGGAGCCGGAAAGCGAGAACGTCGTCTTTATCGGTAGCTGGAGTCGCCTCGTGACCGTAAGCCGAAAAATCCCATGACAATATATGTATACACATACAACGTAGTGTTCCCTAATGCTTCTAAGCCATTAAAGCAAAGAGTCAGCGGCGCCCGAGATTCTTTTTTAAACAAGAGCGACATGTGGAGGAGCTTCCTGTATTTTTAGTCAACCCTAAGAGATCTGACCCATTCGCAGCAAGCATAAATTTTGTCTTATGAAAGAGGACCGGCACGGTGACGTGAGTCACTCCCTACGAGAGAAATATGTCTTTCCTCTCGAAGAATCCTTTACTCGCCTCTATATTCCTCTCATCGTCTTCGAAAAAGTCGCCATCCGCCCTTCGTCCTCGTAGAGTGACATTCGACCTTTGACCTCGCACGACACTCGTTTGACCTTAGTCTTAAATCACGCTTCAGTAGATCGATTTGAAAATCTATTTGCGGGACATTGGAACGACGTTTACTTTCGGACGAAAAAGATGCTGGGACTCTGGACCAGTGACAACGGATGATTGCCATCAGTGGTTTATCTTACAGGGACTTAACGATTTACACGTTCTCTGGTAACGATGTTACAGAGCCAGTCAAAAATTCGTGGAATATGTAAACCAACTACTCTACGAGTAACAGACGCAGCATCCCTATTTATCCCATCTATTATTAACCAACGATATAGATAAATCCATTAGACCAAAAAAAAAAAGTCTCGTTTTACCCAAAGTCAATTTTTATTCTATACAACTGGACCAAAATATTAAATTGATCTTGCCAATACAATAGCGACCATATAAATTGCTCTTCAGCAACTCTCTGAGTTTGATATTCTGATAAGCTCTTGTATCTCCTTCGACCAGCCGGCATGCGACGTGTCAGTTGACAATGAGTATATTTGAAAAAGTAGAGCTGTTTATCCCCCCATGAAATTTAGATATCCTGCTCCGCTAAGGGGTTACTTTTTCACTGGTAAATATTTACAGAACAAGTGTTACAAACGGAGAAAATTCTCTATTCGTTGGCAAGAAGCGTTTGACTGGTCTTCATCCCCGTTTGGCTCGTTGGTTCGCGGTACGAAGGGAAGCTAGAAAATTGTATAGTAAAAAAAAAAATATGACCGAACGTCTGGCACAAATAGAGAATAAAGTAAAAGTTAATGGAGGAAACGGTGCGGTCGGCGACACTTCCTTCTCGGCTGGTTAGTCGTGTATAATAATGACCTGCCACAAGAACCAACATAGCTTAACTGTTTCTTCGACAGGCAGACAAAAGCTTAAGCATCTCATCCGAGAAAAGGGGCCATATATTTCGACCGTGGGACGTTTTACAGCTTTCCAATACTTTGTTTTACGAGCAAGTAATAGTTGGCTTGCTCATTCGCATTATAATAATAATGAGAATGATAATCGGCATTTATGAATATAATATTTCCTAAGCCAACCCTCGAGTTCCTCGAGTTCCTCGAGTTCCTCAAGTTCCTCGAGTGTCCTTGGAGTGTCGTTTCAGGCTGCAAGGATCAACCTTAGGAAAGGAGCCCCTTATCCCTAACCAGCCACCCTGTACACCCTGTCCAAGTCCCAATGGACTTTTGTTCCCTGATCATCACAATGGACGGCCTGTGCTCTCGGCTACTATACGGGACTTCCTGTGTGTTCTTGGATACCTCGAATATACATACCTAAAGGCATAAGAGACTGCCAACCGTTTCTTGTAGCTCCTCGAAATAATCAAGGCCAGTGAAAAATCACTGTACTCCGCCCTGATTTCACGAGGTCTTCGCTCCAGGAAAAAATATTACCAGACACGAACTGTCAGTCAAATGACTTTCTTCCTATTTCTCACTTCCTCGCACCCTGTGACGTTCTTTGTCCTATTTTCGTGAGTTCCTCGTGACTGTTTGAGAATCTAGAAAAAAAAAACGGTAGAAAGACACTGTCAGGAAGAAGCCATAAGATTTCATTGGCTGAACTGACAGCCGGATTTGGCACACGTGCGACTGACAGTTCTTGACAGCGGGTCCTTAAGGGTATCGTATTTTGAATATCGCGCGGGACACTTTGAATATTGTTTTTACCCTCAACCATCCCCTAACGAAGGATGAGTTTTTACTTAAATATTGTAGCAGCTGTCAGGACGTGGAACGAGACGATAAGGATACCGGCTGACAGGGAGGAACGCTTGAAATAGGTGAGTTTAATAGCCGTGCTACCGTTATCGCAAGGCGCATTTTCAACGCGTCCTCAACTATTTACTCTATGAGGGTAAGAGGAGACACATACGATTCGACCGAGAGTAAACAGTCGCAGCCCTTATTTATATACCGACACGAGGATAGGGGAGACGAGGTAGAAGAATTTTCTCATAGCTGAGAAATCGAAGTAACATGAGATAACTGGGATTCGAATGATTTACCGTCGTAAAAACACAGCTAGGTTTTCTGTCTGTTTTATTACATTTTTTTTTTTTTTTTTTTTTAAATAAATTTCCCTCAGAGAAATTCTAACCAGTGATACTTTGTGGTATGAAAATTATTTACTTCACGGTTGGATAATAAATAATTCTTGCGGCTTCGATAAGCGTCGCGACAAGAAGAAGAATTATTGACTGTAGTACAGCTGAGGTAAGGTAAATGTGACTAACCCCACCTGTCCCCCCTATCACCTCCACCCCCCCCCGCCCTCATCTCTCCGATCCTCCTTCGAGTGACGCTCTTAAAATGCACGGCGATACCTCGTATTACTAAGCACTCAGAAAGGAAAGGAGACAGGCGCGAGAGACATAAGGGACATGAGAAAAAGTCCACATGTGCAACCCCGTGCAGGTAGAAGGTCTGAAGAGACGCGGGACCAATGAAACGTCTATAAAAGTGAAGGTGCACAATCGCCATCCACTTGTTCCTTTACGAAGACGGCTTTAGGTCGTTCGCCACGTCTATTGTGTCATGGAAATAAATTAAAGACGCGTCCGCAGAGGCATTTCTCTTCCGCGCTTCTTATTACCAGATATTTCTCAAAGGCTACTTAAATATCCCGCTCCATAGTCATTCCGCCAATCGTAAAGCGAAATTCCTGCCTCGTAGCCAGTCAAGAGGCTGGATCCTTTATATGTCGCGCTAGGGACATTCGCGACGACGAAATATTTCAGGCTGACGTTCGCATTCGAAAGGAGCCCTTAGTGCCTGAATATTTTCAGAGACTCCTTAACCCATTTTAAGAGCTGATTGGCGGAGAGTCGACTAATTTTTCATATTTCTTTCTTTTTAATACATTTCTGATAATAATAATGGAACTGTCTTCTTCGAGGATCGCAAGATTTTTTTTAGGTTAGGTTTGCAAAAAGATACTTGGTCGTCGCAGAAACGAACCGGTCTAATACGTCTTTTAGATTCGATAGTCGGATCATTTATATGGGTATATACGTATATGTATATATGTGTGTACTTACCGGGTCCAGATTCAAGATTGGCGGGTTCGCATGAAACTACGTGTAGCTCGTACACACGAGTAGCAAAACTAGGTAGCCTTGAGGGTCTGGTTGCAAATTCTATCCAGGCATCTGCATGCCAAGAATGTTATTCCTCGCTTTATTTAAGCGGACAACTATGTCATCAATTTGCATAGCTACCACAATCCAACGGGTTATATTGATATAACCTTGTTTTCGCGCGTCACGTCTATGCCTAACCTATACTAAACGTGGGGAGAGAGAAGACACGTTACTTGGATTTATACACGCAACGACATATACGCACGGTTAGAATTCGCACGCACCCATAACACGAGATTAATGTGAAACGGTAAATCGGCACGGACGCTAGAATCACGCCGATTGATTACACCATTATCGATTATACGTAAAAGAGATAAGTACTTTCGATTTTTTTTTTTTTCATTAAAGAAGTATCGTACTGACATTTCGATTCGTTCTCCGAGTCTAACCTATAAATTTCTCGTTGGCGCGATAGTCAGAGAAATTGCCGCTCTTACCTTTCTCACGCTTCTTATACGCGCAAGTGGATGTACGAGCGAAATGTAAATCGCACTGAAATATTGTTTTGATAATTTTTTGATTTTTATTTAAAAAACACCCTCTAGAGAAATTTTACATTTTTCAACCACGTGGTCGTCCATTTCGTGCGTCACGATGACTGTTGTCAAGTCAGCTTGTAAATTATCAATTATCATCTTAGAACGAGTTTAACCGCACCGGTATTGTAATACACACGGTGACTGCTTTTGTTTAATACTGATAAAATGCCACTGATAAGCGTAATGTGTTGCGGCGTCTGCAGGCTCATCTCGTGGCTGTGGCTTCGCGCTCGTCCCGTAGTAATTCTTTGCGGTTGGCAGAGTCAATTATCTTTTGCGACTAACCTAAAGGCGAGTTTAGAGGATTCGAGACTCGACAGATTTCACGGTTAAATTTGAGTTTGACGAATGCAAATATTTACGTGTGAAATTAACCGCGGTCTTGTGTCTCATTATAATTTAGCTTGTATTCGAGAAGTAGTCGAGCAGCCAGGTAGCAGAGACACGGGGGGTCAGAGGTCGCGGTACTTGAGAGGGGATGAAGAGTAGAAATTATTTTGTCAATGGACGTTTTTAGTCTGCCTGAAAGTCTGACGAGACGATGACGAAGATGTAATGGAATTTATATAGAGAATAGACCCATCGGATACCTGACGATCATTAATATCTAAGGGGTGGCTAAGATGTATGAATGTTTTTTTTTTTTTGAGAAATACATTCTTAAACGAACATCCTCTGGGGGAGACAATTTCTGAATGTATAAGAAAATGGTCGAGTGGGGATGCGCAGCTGCCTGTAAAATTTGTATGGTAAAAATTCTTGCATTGTGACGAAGTCTATTTGAGATACGTTGGTATACCTGTATATACTCAAAGGTATAGGAAACCGAGGGTTGTACTATCTCGTAAAGAATTTCACGGGCGTCGATTTACCGAAGCGTGAGCTTTGCTTCCCGACACGTAATAGCTTAGTAACGAGACGTTTTGTGCTAGGTTGGTAACCCAGGTTCTAGTTACTTCTTGCGACTGTGAGAGATAGGATATCCTGAAAGGAAAGTGGCCCCCCTGTGGTGGCGGCATTTACTTCTTAAAGTGTCCTTCGCTCTCGACTGTAATCTCCAGTGCGGTAGATTAGACTCGAAGATGGACCTGGTTTGCTCGATTTTTGACTTTTTGAAAATAATTTGAAAAATTTTTTAAAAATTTAATTCGCTTGGATTCAGCACGAGACCGACATAACTTTTACTCGAGTCATCGACGATTGAATGTGCTTTGTCGAGGACAAACACTGATTTACGATCGTCAGATTTATCATCCTTTCGATGTATTAACAGCGTTCCGGATTAATGACTGGAGGCAATAATTTGCGTTATTTTTAGAAGGCCTTTTAATACGGGCTGATTAGCCCTGCGCTTCTTACTTGACTTTGGTCTGATTGTCAAATGGCGCCGACTTATTTGCATGCGACAGTCGTTGATGGGTTTTCTCGAAGGGTTAATGAGAACTGAGGTTGCTCGATTCTTCATTTCGAATCCTCGCCACGTGATCGCGACGCCCTTAAATATTTTTATTTCGAGCCTCGAGGATGAAATATAATTTTTATTAATTCGTCTAGTATCTGTTGAAAAAAAAAAAATTGTGCAAATCTTAATATATTAATAAATTTGGATTAGAGTACGCAAACCATAATGCTTTTGGTAAGATTTAACGAAGTTTGGTATAAATCATGATTGGGTACAACAACAGTTCGGTGTGACAAGTACAGAAAGGTCCGGTTTTGAAAGGTGGGCTCTCCCCACAGGTTCACGACCCCACTTACGGCCAACTGGTTTTAATTGTAGCGTAATTGAGATTAATGGAAAGGCATGCGGGTCCCTATGATATCACCCGCCTCGAATTACGATTAAACAACCCGCGGCAAAAAGTAGCACAGTCCTTTACCTCGTGCGACGCGACAATTGATAATTGTCAAAATGCGAAGTCCGAAATGGAATTTTGAAATAATTCGTTGTAACGTTAGAAAAGTGCGAAAAATTTTGAAACCTGTGAGATATGGTAACGAGAGTTAGGCCCTTTCGCGTTAAGGAGTCGACCTCGTAATTAGGAGCTGGGAGATTGATAATTATCGAAGACGTCGCCGAGAGATAGTGACGTTACACAACGCGCACTGCATGCCTGCGAAATTACCCTATTATTACTTCATCTAGTCCAGACTGGTGCGAGTCGTGCTTTCCTCCTGCCTCCTGGTCGTTTGCCACCAGCAGCTACACCAGCAATCTTCTTCCGTTCTTTATAGTTCTGTTAGGTTAGGTTGTTCAACCCCTTTCGCAAATGGAAAGCCGATTTCACACGCTTCTTCTAGGTAAATTGAATGACTCCAGGAGTCTCTAATTAATTGGCTCATTTACGTTATACCTAATTACGAGTGATCGGGTCTCGATAAAAGACACGTTACACCATATTAATAATGCCGATCTCTGGCTAGGAATAATTTCTAAAACTCATTTTATTTTACATACCGGAGGTCCGACGCTTGTCCGACGCACAGAGTTTGTATGTTAAATTAGTACTGTCCACCCACGTGGCAGCGTCGGATCAAATTCGAAATTGTTTCTTGGGCAAAGCGTAGGTCACTTCCTAGTGACACGGCGATCGTGGGTAGTTCCGACTCTTGAGCCATCCCGAGGAAACGGAGAGAGAGAGAGAGAGAGAGAGAGAGAAGAGAAACGAAGTAAGAGAAGCAAAAGAGTGACGTAGTAGCGCAGTTGCATCTCGTAGCGAAGACTCGACGCCGACAGCCGGTTGGCTGTTGTGTGGTGGTTTGGCAGCTTCACAGGCAGCTTCACGGGCAGCTTGAGGCTCCCAGAGCGGCTGACTATCGCACGGCTCACGGGCTGCGGCCTGCGGGCGCCGCGACGTGACGCGCCGTGCAGCCAGCAGCGTGCCTGCAACTTACTGGTTAGTGTTACTTGGGCCGTCGCGCTATTCGGACGCATTCGCGGTTGCGCTCGACTCCGTTCGGTTCCCTTCGGCTTTACTCGGCTCCGCACGATTCTTGAATCGACTCTCGAATCGTTCCCTCGCGCGCTTCGCCGCTCTGCTCTGACGTTTCCGTCGAAGACGCGTGATCGTGCTTCTCGCTGTACTCTTATTCTCCACTCTTACGAGAGAATCTTTATTTCTTTTTATTTTATATACCTCTCGCCGGCCATTTACTCGCGGCTTTGTTTTACGCCCGAGGCTCTCTGTATACGTAATCAGGGGATTGTTGACAGGCGATCTTGTAAAGTTCGACCCTGTCACGCACTCGTCCAGAAGTGAACTTTACCACCGGAGAGAAATCGGATAACGTCAAGATATCGGCTCATGATTTGATTTAGGAACGACAGTAAAATCTATCAAAGTTCCACCGAGGTTTGACTGATCCTACAACCTCCTCTGTCAGTGATTTTATCAGGCTCGTCTAGGCTCGG
The DNA here is from genome assembly GCA_030142375.1 of Calameuta pallipes. NCBI lineage: Eukaryota > Metazoa > Arthropoda > Insecta > Hymenoptera > Cephidae > Calameuta > Calameuta pallipes. The sequence goes on along the minus strand of JARQSW010000377.1, from coordinate 99,883 downwards.
TTACTTCTACGGGATCGTTGTCTACTTTTTTATTCGTACGTGTCCAGTATGAGTTCTGTGTTTACCATATAACCACGTGTATCTAGATCAAGTTCTGTAAAAAGAGTGCGCGACAAGTTGAAGTTCTTTTGCTGTGGGTGTTTCTGTATATACAAGTGTACGGCGGTTGGATGAAAACGTGGATACTCTGCTGACTAGACTCGTCGCCATACGGAGGACAGCATCGAATTTAATGGTAACTCAAAGACTTACCAAGCGTATTTTAGTTTTCTACTCGAAACAACGCACCGATTATGTGTCGATCCGCTCGTGAAAAGTCTCGATCGGATCTAAGAACGCAATGAGATCACTCGCCTCTGACGCATAGATCCGCCACCTACATGTTTATAATATTTGATTAATTTCGGCTCGTAGAGAAATAGATAAACTCTACTCCATTACGTAATTGCTAATTCATCGGCGCAATCGAATACCATTAGAAATTTTATTCGAGACTCGACTGCCGCGCCGTTCAGTGGCTTTACTGGCATTTACTGTTCGATCCCATGTTAGAAAAAGCCTAACGCTTAGGCCGGCACGTGTAAAGCAATGCCATAACTTCGGTCCCTGAAGATCGATGAATAAAGATACTGTTAACGCTTATAAACAACATGAATATTCATAGAATCGCGTAAGATCGCGATTGCACTAGGAATCTACATCCCATAGTTAAATACTTTGCTCTTCCGCCGATTCGAACCAGCATCCATTCCCATCCACGTTTTACAGTTGTCATTGGAAACTCCAAGAAATACCGCAAATATTTTTCTTGTCGGATTAAAATTTTTTTCTTTAACAGTCTCAGCTTCCAACAAAGACAATTTACATTGTTGGCAATGACAATCTGTTCGCGAAAGGATCGCCAGTGTAGAATGTAGACAGTCGTACATGGCGGTAGTTGGATTGCGAAAGTTTAAGTCCCGTGACAATAGGTCCCACTGGGACCCTAGACTATCTAGCGCGCTAGTAAATTATTTCCCAGTCTAATCGGTGTGCGAGTGGAGTGACGTTAAGACGTGGGTCGAATTTAATAAATCGTCGATAAATCTTATCCGGCGAATGATTCAATGTGTGCGAATTAATTTTTTTTTTTTTAATACTCGTACCGGTAAGATGACACGGAGACGCATTGAATTTTTGACCTCTGAGAATCCTCGTAACGAATGCGTGGGTTATTATTTATATGCCGTAAAGATCGATCGAGTCTTCGTGACGTTTTCCCTGAGGATTCTACGAAACGGAAACGGTGGTTTACCACTTCTGGACTTTCCAAGAATATAAATAGATAGGATTTCTTTGTACAGTCCGAAGTTCGCCCTGACCATTGACAAAGTTACAGATAAGGTAAATCGTTTGCTCTCATGTAAAATTTAATTTCCTAGCGTAGATTCCTGCCAAGACTCGTATCGATTTTTTTCGAAAAGTCACGTGGTGACTTTTTCGAAAAAGGTCTTGCGGCAGTGTTCGTTAGGTTGGTAGTGTCCTACTGGAGCGTGCAGATGATGAATGGTAGCCGACAGTCTTGAAATAAACGTATCTTGCGTAAGGACTCTGAATGTTGGCTTTCTCTAAAAATAGAAAATAGAAGCCCTGAGGATAATGAGATGCACGGTCGATGAAATTTTTCGTGATTAACCCCAGAGCTCCAACTCTTTAGCTACTTCTATTCGGTACACGTGTCGAACACGTGTCCCGCAAGGGACCCATAATTCACAGTGAGACGTTTCGGCTATTTCGTGTCATCCTCCCAGTCCCTTCCTACCGAGAAAATAGATTTTCCCCAGTTTCCAAGAAATTCGTACCTCGAGGACGCTATCCGGACTCGACCTCGCTCGACCTCGCCCGAGGACTTGCGAATTCTGCCAACCTCCAGGTAGACGAGAACGAAGGATTAACACGGAGCTGCTCCATTTGGTTCCTGCTTTTTCTTTAAGGCGGCTGTCCGCTCCTGCTATGATTTACACGCAGCATTTATGACGCAACGTAAAATGACGCAAAACTCCGGAGGCCTAAGTCGAGTATCGAGAAAAGGCGCGAGGAGCCGTTAAACCCGTTGTTTCGCCCCCACGTGATCCTTACGCGAGATTTGCACGTATATCTTCTTCGGGATGAGAGTAAAAATTTTTGCACGTTAAACGGAACCCAGCCAATCTAAACGGCTCGGAGATCCGTCGGTCGATTATAGTTCGCGCGTCGAAGTCGTGTTTTTACGAAAAATCATCAATGAATGAACTGGCTTGTTCGGCACCTCGTTCAGCGAGACAAGAAAAACAAGAGAATTTATGGCCACGAGATGTCCTGAAGTTATCGCTGTTTATTCAATCGACGCGTTGCACCTTAATAACGCCTGGTCGCGGTATCTCGCGACTTTTATCATTCGTATGATTACGTCGATTTTTGCAGAATTTAATCTTGTCCCACGCACGACCGTGAATCATCGCGTCGCGATCGTCACGATTTTTTCCCCCAAACTCCTTCGTTATCCGTATTACGTTTGGGAGCCGCTGATAAGCAACTCCCTCAACTTCTGACAATTTAATCGATTTTCTTTTGTTTTTCTTTCTACCACATAACGTACCCAGTGATCCATGCGCGACGGCAGGTCGGGTTAGGCTTATTTACGTACAGTCGTAACAATAAGGTGTCACTTTGAATCTATAGTATATGTATACATATATTATATTACCCACGTTACGCACGTATACATATACATATAATGCGCGTAATAATTGTTTCTATTAAAATCGAGCGCTTATCTTACCCGATAAGGGACCAAGTTAAAGTGTTGTTTCTCAGAGCGCGCAACTCAGTACATACATCGAACCGAGAAAGAGGATCAGCGTAGAATCAGTATAGAATGCAGGAGCCGTTTCTCCTATGTACAACATGTACATACGTAACCTTACGTGTAGAGGAGGGTAGAGCCAACATGTGTGGAGGCATTGAGTCACGTCGTAGGCCGATCCCAACAAGTCGAAATCACGCCCTGTGTCTCTCCAGTCTCATCCGGGATTATCCGATAGGAATTAGCATACAAATCTGTAGCACCGGTATGGCAGTTTCGAGCGAGAGTCAAAAGTGGAACTCTAACTGCGAGTACTATAGCTTGCAACGCGGTCGCCATACGAGTTAACCGAATTGGCTGGTTTTAAATATTTTTCAAATTCCCTCCTCCTAAGGAGCCAGGCTGCACTTCCGCTCATCGAGACTTCCGGTGCTATTTATTTCTGTTTGTAGCCTATGGCGACCCCCCCCCCGTCTCTTCTCCCCTTCGTCTACTCTCTTCCGCATCTGACTTCAATTTCATGCACGGCTGCTCACCTCGAGGCTTATCGACGTGCCTCGCGACAATGGCCTCTTACTTTTTTAATCGACTTTAATTGCCGGCTTCCCTTGCGCCAAGTATGCGCAATACGCACAATATGCATCCTGGATTGTCCCGTTCACTCGGGCTAACCTTTACGCGATATAGAAGGTGTACGGATAATTAGAGAAACGCGTAGGTCCCGGGTTAGATAGCGACCAAGGGATATTTCTATGTAGGCGATATCGTCGCGTGGCTTCAATTCTCATGTGGGTACGCAATGCCGTTATGGAACCAGTTTTGCAGACTTTGTCAGATATATCGAACAGTAGCTTCGGCTTGCGTACACGAAGCGCGGGCCAGTCGTGTCAAATAGTCTGAGTCCCTCGTGGTTGGTTTCTCATTGTATTTTTGCGCCAGTGAAAGTTTTACATTTGATGTGTATTATGTCCTCTGGCGTGTCGCACGCAAGAGACGTCGATCGAAACGGGCTTTGGTATGGGTGAGCGTCGGGACGCCGTGTACTTTTGTTAGCTGATGAATGTACTTTTATGCGTGGATTTTGAACATGAATTAGAGGGGGGAGTGGGGGGAGTGGGGGAAGTTGATTATTTTAAATTGATATCTAGACAGTAGCTAGTTTCTTAAAGAATGCCTTTACGCAAGTTCACGTTACAGTTTGATGAGTCGTGGTAGCGCCTTAAGGTGCGACACGTCCTAATAATCGTCCGCTTTACTTACGCACGATTCTTCGTTACACGCACGTGGGATCCACAATGCGAGGACGCGTGACGTGAATGAGCATGTGGTACCTCGCGCGTCTCCCTGCTCACACGTGAGTATGGGTATTGCGTAAAATGGTGGAAAAAGTCGACAGGAGACCCTTTGAAATTTTTAACTTGTCGGAGGACGTCGTTATAACCATATATGGGAGTTTTATAATCGTCGAGGGGGAAACTGGGGATTCGCTCGATAACTTGTTTTTGGGCCGTAACGATACACGCGGTTGTTTCACATATGTTTTATGTTTTCAAGTTTTTTTGCTTTTTTTGAAGAAATTTAAATTGGACGATAGAGCATTGAATCGGCACTCCTGATTATGATGTACGTCGTTTTTTGATTTTTTTTTCGATTTTTTTTTTTTTTTGCTTTGTTAATGCTGGTACCAACTCGAAGGACGTGCTATTACCTTCGATCGCTCTTGAATAATATAGAGGCTAGAGCGGGATTGCCGTGAAACGTATGACGATCATGTTGCCCGGGAATCGTGTTACCGTAAAACCTGGAAAAGGTGTCACCAACCGACACCATAACTGAGAGCGAGAATGTTCGTGCGGATATCGGCTTTCATTTCGGAATCGATAGACCGTCGCAAGGACGTTGGACGAGATCCTTGACGATTGTCATCCGGAAGGACACGTGTCCAGTTTAGAAATTGAAATGTCTTTTTTTGGCGCGAACAATCATATTTACGATGCGTATAGAATTAAATAATACATATAAAATTCTTTTCGAATTTTCGACGTTTGGCCCAGTTCCTAAATCTTGACTCGGTACCAACCTGAACAAACATCACACGAGGAACAGGTATCCGTATTGTCTCAAGCGCTCCCATACGGAAACTGTTAAAGGCAGCTGAAACGACCCAAGAAATGCTCGGCTCGCTGGTCGCATCGACTGAATAGAAAACGTGCGCCGATCGCGTGCAAGAATTTGATCGGATTTACTAGGAGCTCGTAGACCTCGCTACGGATAGGTAACCTTGCAAGGCCTCCTTGGTTCTACCGGAGCCTCACGTTGCTAGGAACCCGCTACGAGAGTCAATGGAGAAGGAGCCGGTGGCAGCCTGGCTGGGACGTCGGGATACCCGTGGCCTATGGTGTTAGCGGACGCTAAACGGTTCTAAACGTCCGTACACAGTTCCAGCCATTCCTCTGTACGGAAATACGCGACTGGTAGTCGGGTCCTTTCGAAAGGAACTGATTCTTCGTTACCTTGGTGGAAAAAAAAATTTTTTCTTTTCACTTACCTACCAACGTGACTAAAATCGGTTGAGCGGATGGTGAAAAAAAAAAAAATCTCGTCAATCGCAGGTAGATCGAAAGGTACAGTGAGACTGGTTACCACCTCTAACGTTCAGGCGGACCATAGACATTGTATAATTACAGTCGATCATTATCGTACTGGCGCTCCAGGTATCTTGACACGATGATTGCAGGATTTCGACGGAAGCAAACCCAGATGGTTCTCAGACTGTGTTCTGGACTTTGATACGAACGAAATATCTAATCGCTCAGACAGCCTTTCTGGTGGGGATCGATTCCGACTTACTCGAGGAAAGTTTACACGGCTATCCGCGTTCCACGTTTCAAGATCCAGGAACGAGTATGGATTCAGGAATTGGTACGACTGCTCGATATATCACGTGCACGCGAGTGCGTGCTGGTGCGACTTTGTCAGAGATAAAGGCCAGATTCGCTATGGTTACTTGGCGCTCGAAGGAGGCAGACGTAGGTCTTCGGTAGAGAAGCCACGCGGGACGTGCAGCTGCCGGGACAAGCAGAAGAGGAGCAACGTACCGCCGGCTCTACAGGAAAGGCTGGTTAGGTGTCGAATGGGAAAGATTTTATAACGAAATGGACGTACCGTGTACTCCTAATTACTCGCTATCGGGATATTTGTCATTCCCTCTCGGTAACGGAAAAAAAGAAAGGGCCGCATTTAATTCCAATTAGTCCCGTATCTACTCGGCTCACCACAATCCGAAACGCACTCGAAGCGAAACCAGTTTCCAAACCGCAAGAGAATTTTATTCTAGGCAAACTACACGTACTCGGGTACGACGGCGCTGGATTCGCGCTAGACTGGAGAAACATACTGGGCAGAGACTCCGTACAGAAACAACGTGCTCAGTGCTTTACCACGAGTACGGCGCTTTAGGAATTCCACATTCCTACGGAATACGAGACGGGATTTAATACGGCTCCGGAGGGATGGACCATTTTATTCTCCGGTCTTTCGATACCTTTACGAGTATTTACCAACAGACCCCTGTTATCGGACGCTTTTCTAATTTAAATAATTTACAGTGCCGATAGGAGCTGCACGATAAGACGCGACCGACGCAGATGCGACGCGTTCAGAATTCCGTCACTGTGTCGCGCTTGGTTCACTGTTCCCTGTTCCTTCGTCTTAGTGCATCAGCCTCTATCGTTCGATGTATACATATATATATTTTTTTCTTATATCAGACTCCGTAAAGAGACTCTAATTCGATGCGGCCTCGAGACTTCCCGTTTAACGGTCACACCTGTTGCGCGTACGTCAACCGTGTTTGACTTGCGTACGCAAACGTTTAACGAGTAGCAAAGATAGGAAGGTGTCTTGCTAACAGATCCCTGTCTCTCGTTCGCTGGACCCGTGTAAAGTCCTGCACTCCTGTGTACTCCGACACCTCGGTACCTCGGGCCAAGCTATTCCGTTAGTCAGGGCTGAGGGGGTACAGATACGGCAGCCACCATACGCATTGCCAATAGAAACAGTTTCATTACCGACATAGCCGTCTTCTCTGTCTCTCTTTCTCTCCCCTGAGAAAATTGCCTGAGAATTGAGAAAATGATGCCGAACGCCTCCGGCTTTTCTGAGACACGTCGGGAAACTCTGTACAAATTACAGGAACTTCTCGCCTGCCCCCTGAGCCTCTTATGCATATGCGAATACCTGCAGCATCCACATACGAGTTTCTGCCATTCGGCGAACAGTCGAGTTCGTCATTCAACGTGAATCTTTGCCACATAGGCGCGTCTATGGAAATCAGCTGTCTAACAGTATCCCTCGTGCACGTGACTCGTTCTATTTCCAAGCGCTTTTTGCAACGGATCCCGCCGTATAGCGAGTCGCGTACTGAAATCGTTGTTATCTATTGTGCGGTGGGGAGTTGGGTTGAAATAAAAAAATTAAAAAAAAAAAAAAGAAAAGATACTGACTCAGTCTTTGGTTTCCGTCGTAGCATCTTTTCTCTTCTCGGCAAAGTCCAGTGTCTCGCATCGCTGTCAGTTTTACATGGCACAGAGCATGACTCTTCCATCCTGGCAGCATGCAGGTAATTACCGTGGAATTAATGGCAACCCAGCAATCCAGCAGGCTGGACCGATCACCAAAGGATCCTTTGAATACGAAATTATGAAATCTGTATTATTTATTAAAAATTATATATATATATATATGCTAGTCGCTACTCGCAATCGGATGCTGCGAATTCTCAATGGAATCGCCCGATTCGATTATAGATACTTTTCGAGGTTATCCCGGGAGACCCCAGATGTTATCGCTCACGAAAATACATCAATTACCAACGTTTAATTGCACTCGACGATCATTCGGATTTTGATAACGGGTTCGACCCTCTGACGTTCCTCTATAAATATAACGACGCAACAGGCCATACGTTACATACGTCACCCTCGTACACACATGAGAACCCGTCTGCACACAGGGACAGGTAATCACATTCGCGTCGAACAGTCCAGACATTTGTTTTGCAAAGTAGCCTTAAGTCTCGATAAGAATGACTGCCCGATGGCAGGACGTCACGTGGACTCTTTTCAAGCCGCTTAATGTGTACCAACCTGTCAAATCGTAAAATCATCCTGTAAGACCAACCAGTCGATCGCGTCAACGACGTCCTGGCAGACGAACCGTGCGAGTTTCTTACTCGTGATTCGCACCTCGTGCGAGTAATTAGCGGATTAAACAGACAATATATATATATATACAATATAGATATATAGATATAGAGTTTATCGTCAGTCAGGACGATCCTTCTCGTCTTCAAATACGTTTCGGTTCTTCAGACAAACTTCGAAAGTAGCCTTGAAAAAAAAATTAAGTACAGGTCTGAAATTCAGATTGGTCATTTATATTTTTGAGTTTTGTCAATTACAGCAAAAATGATTTGACGACGCGGTATATTAATGATTTTTTGCGTAATTAGGCTTTTCTTAAGTTAACTCGGAATCGACTGTACGCACACGCGCACAGGTGGACACGGATACACGGTAAGCGTCATTGTAGTTAATCTTGTGGTAAACAAGCCTTGCACCAGGAAAGGCCAAGTTACGTAAGGTTAATTGCGGTCGTTCAGGTTGTCGTGGCTGCCGAGTATCGTAATCGTTATCGATAGACCTTGATCTCTGGCCGATACAGTTTATCGACGAATTTCGTTGGTACTATCGCGGCTGGCGAAATTACTTCACGGAACGGCGTTCGCTGTTTATTTCATACGACCGAGGCGGCTTGGAACAATTTCGTATGGAGATACGAACGTTGTAGCTAAATCATATGTGTACGCGCTGAAGCGGGAGGCACGATAATGCCTGGATAGACGGTACCGAACGGTACAGTTTATTTAAAGAATATTTATCGTTCGCGGAGTTAATATCTTTGGCACACACTATAGTTGATTAGCTGGGAAATATATGTATAAGTGGAGTAATAGCGCCGAGTTATACGCAACGCTGTGAAAATCGTCTGTTTGCCGACGGCAGTGTTGCGACATAGCGTCCCGGAACACCAGACGGCAGACGTCGCGACGCGGCTTCTTGAATTTTTTTTTTTAATCGTAATAACCGTAATTTTGTTTGATAACGCGTTTATGTATTCCTGTCGTTTTAAAAGCCATTTGACATTCGTATCCTATCCGTTGGGTAAATGATGGCGCCACTATCGCAACGAAGCGACTGGCTTTTTAGTTCGTAATTTATTTCCTCGCGTTTAGAGCGATTGGATAGTACAGATTTTCCTGGTCTATTTTCGGGCACGTATCGCCGATACGCCCATTGACTTTGCCTAGGGGATTCCCGAAATACATTCGATTCTCGTAATCGGAGTAACGATTCTGCGAATACGTCCAGGCGTTTCTTGGTATCGGACGAATTTTGGCACCGATTCCGATATCGTTGGAAACTCGTAAATTAATGATACGCTCGTCCCTCGATTTCGCGCGTTCAGAGTCCGATACGCCGGCAGCAGGGGGATGCTGGAGAAATAGAAGGAGCGGCTGGACCACTCTGATCTTTTTGTACGCGATCTTGTAAAACGACCGGCCGATACCGGTCGGTCGGTAAATCTTGCTGAAAGCTTCGTCGAGGCATCGGGGAAACGATTTTGTAGAATCGTCGAAACCACAGCGACCGTCCTGTTCGACGGCGGCCACAAGTGTCTCTGGGAAAGTTTCGTAGGCGCGGATTTGGCTGACCAGGAACGTGCTTCTCTAATCTCAGACAATATAATTAGACGGTTGCGTGACTAAGGCTGCTCCATTCTAAATTTAGATCGGGATGAGACAGAATCATAACAGCCGCAAGGTGTTCGCGTATTTCACGTGATCCCAATACCTGAGAGCTGCCCGCTATTAATCATGCACATATGTATACGTATATATGTATATTTATAGCGGGTCCACGAGTTAAATGTTGGCTTTTTTGACAGATCGAAAACAACCGAGTCGCGAATAAACAACTGCACTTCACTTTGCGTATAATTTTATTCGCGACTCACGCACGTCCGTGCTTTTGCGTCGAAACGTAGTAAATTTTCTATTCTGTCGTAAATTTTCGTGACTATCAAAAGTCACCTAGTCACTTGCTTTGCTGAGAATTGCATTGTTAAGTAACTGTCAAAAAAACCAGACTGACCACGTGGACCGACAATGTATAGTTATACTGGGGTGAAATCGATATGACGTAACAGTATGAAGAATTTGGTGGGTTTTTAAAAATCATAATAATAATACTTTCGTTATGAAATCGACAGGTTAGACTCGAAAAAAAAAAAATATGGCCGAACGCGCGCGTTTCTCCTCCGAGTGGAAGTGACATTTTCATTTATTTCTCCTTTCATTCTCTTCATGGCGCGTTAACGGCTTCATGGTGAATTCACCGAGTGAATTATTACGTCGATGCTTGTCAACCGTAGCGGCGAAAGTATTGTGCGGGACTGTCCATGCCGAACGTACCGGCCTGATTTGACAGTTGCCATGTGCTCGATTTTTATTAATAATCGTATCGATGACGTAAGACCGATAAGAGTCTATTGGCAATTTTTTTTTTTTTTTCATACTCGACAAATTAAACCGGTTTCAGGATAATCGACAATTTTCGATGCATTTCGTTACGTCACGTTTGTCTTTATGAAAGGAGGGAAACGTGAAAGACGCCGGTACGAGTTTATCCTTTTATGACAAGAATCAATTCTAATATAGTGCGCGCGCTTGATAAAACGATACCAGCCACCTTATCGTATATTGGCATAATTAATATTCTAACTGAATTTCGCAACGTCTGTTTTGACAGGTGAAGATGTACGCGAAGTCAAGGTGACGCAAACATGGCGACAGTACAGGACAGCGGAGGGCAGCAGCCCGATCGATCGGTAACGGGCAGATCGTCACGTCGGACGGACAGTTTGAACGTGGAAAATGGGGAGGTCAGCGAGGAACTGACGAAAACGGAAAAGCTGCGGGACAACGGCGACAGGATGGACCCGTACAAGGAGCTGGAGCTTTATCTCGCAAAAGTGAACGTGAGTCAAAATTATCTCAAAATTCGAAAATCCATCAGATACAAAATATAACTAAACGCCCTTGAAAGATCGATATCGTCAAAAATGCGTTACTTATCACGAATTTCCAAAAAAAAAACAAAACATAACTGATAATGAACCGATAGCTAGTAGTACCCAAAGGGTGGTCCATAAGGGGATGAAAAGTTTGCCGGGCGATCGGCGAGTTGCGCAACCGTCGTGAATCGATCATCGACTTATCGGTCGTTTTCATCGAACAACTTCAACAAGTTCAGCGATGCCAACCGAGCGTGTAACAAATTGGACGTGACGCACGATCCCTCCGCGAGATTCCAAAACATGTTTTGCCATAACCCATGGCAAGAGGGGTCGGTCGGTGGGGGTTAAGAGGCAGGAGGGGAGGGGAGGGGAGGGGAGGGGAGGGGAGGGGAATCGCTATCAGGATGAGCTTGAGAAATGAGAAGAAGGCGACGGGAAGAGAAGAAGAAGGAGGAGGAGAGTGTAGTTGGTACATCGGTTTTAGTGGATTCGCCCTAAGGCATCTTGTACAGCATCCGAAAGCATGGGAAAGGACCGGTTTCTCTCTCTATTCCTGACTACCATACACACGTGATATCCGAATTCGCTACTTTTACTTTAATCTCCCTTCCCGACCTTTGACCTTGATTCCATCGGTTATCCATTTTGGCCTCCACTTCTTCTCGCCTCCTCCTTCGTTTCTGCTTCCGTTTCTCGACCGTTGGCATGCGTCACGCCAAGCGCCGCCGATACACGTGACCCTCTGATATTTGCGCGAAACAAACAAGAGTCTCTCCCTCGCGCTCTTCCTATTTCTTCCTTTTTGTCTTTCGGATCCTTTCCGTTTTCCCTCTCGGCTTCCTCGGACACGTCGCTCTTAGTTATTACAGAAACTCCTCGCGTATCTGGAAGATATTTGCCCCGTGGTCACAGCCTCCCACTACGTGCGAGATGGTCTTCGCAAAGAGTCGCTACCGGTTTCCCATTATCTCGCAGCTCCAGCCCGTTTCTCTCTTCTCTCCTTGATTCTCCCAGACACCATTTTCGTCGGCGCTCTTTCGCAACGAACGACTCTCGGACGTTCTTATCGATGGCTCTTATCTTCGCACTGCTAGCGCGAGACGCGAAGGACGGTTTGTTTCGGCCACTTGCGAATCTTCTGGGCTGCCCGTTTCCACGGGTCTTGTACGCATGTACAGCCGGAGCGAGAGGCGGCCAGTTCGGCGGTCGGGCAGTTGTCGGCGTCTTGGCGACACGTGTTGGCCGTCTGCGCAAACAGTAAACAGCTGCTATTGTAAACGAGCCGAAAGCCCTGAAACGCGACCGAGCGCGAGAAAATTTCCTCTCGACGTTCCTATCGTCACGTCGTTCGCGCTATTTGCACGCCAGTCGCTTTTTTGCCAGTTAAATCTTTCGGTTAGAGCGCAAACATAAGTTACGGTAGTTACGAGACGCCGCGACGACGTACCCGTCGAGCAAAAACGACGCAGCAGAAGATCCGTTTGGATCATCTGCTTTTCAGCTTGACCCTGTGAACTCCTACGTCGAGGTTATCGGGCTCAGAAAAAAAAAATCGAGAATCGTCGTAGCAGGTGGAGCTTCCGCGTCTTACAGAATATTACGTGAAATTTCTTGCTAAAAAAAAAAAGTTACTACTCATACGGTATAGATATTTGACCAACTGGTCGCTTTATTAATTTACGTCATCTCGGGGGGGTCGGATTTCTGATCCGAGCGGCAGCTCGAATTTAGTCATTACGACGCTGCTCGATCGAGCGGCTAATTCAAACGGCAATCGGATAGGCCGCTCAAGCTTACGGTTAGCCGAATGAATGCAGCGGTACGCGTCGGTGCCTTTGGGGCCTTGACTTCCTGGCGTCCTCGACGCCTCGACGCCCTGAGCCTTGCTGGCTTAAGGCAACATCCGCGAAACACGACGTCGCGAATTATGGCATGTAGCGCCCTAACGATGTCAGCCCTTCGTATACGGTGAACTCAGATTAGACAAAGACGAATGCTTTATCCAGTATATATATATATATATATACTCGCAACACAATGTGTAGCTGTAAGCGCACGTATAGCAGCCATGAGAACGTGCCAGTTTACCGTATGAGGTCAACCATTTTCCTCCGAGAATTGCTCATCAATGGCTCAATCAATATAAAGGGTGACCGATTAAAAGTATTCAATCGGCAGGTCAGGTTCCTTGGCAATTCCTCCCCCCTTCCTCCCACCTCCCTCCTGGTCCAGCCTCCCAGTAATTCTACCGTCAAGCATTAACGTTCCCTGCAGCCCACAGGACATTCACCTAGAAATCGACTCCATCATCTCGATGTCGAAATGAATCGATAAGAATCTTAATGACAGGTGGTTGCAGCCAGTGACACCGCTGTCACGAAATTTTGACGATAACGAATCGAAAATTACCGATGATTTTGCATTTGACGTAGAATAATGATTTGAAAAAAAAAATAATAATAATAATTTGCTTGGCGGATTTTTCAAGTCGCTCACGCGCTTATCCCTGGATTCGCCTGGCAGTGCGTACGCGTTAACGATTGCGAGATAAAGCGATAGCTACAGTCATATAGTCGCTGGATTTACGTTTACGCTTGAGGTCATTGCGTTCCGTTCTGATTATTATCCGTAACCTCAAACGCGGCGCTGGTGTCGCATCCGAACCGCACGAGCTGCACATATGTCAGGCATTTGCATTAACGTACAGTCATAACATTTGTACACGCGTGAATGTAGGTAAAAGACCAATCGCACGACACGTCTTGCTGTCGATCAATGAATTTTCATGAAACTACAAATTTCGACGAGCTACCAGCGTCGCCGTATCTGCTTTGCTGTTACGTAAATTTTTTTAGCTTCTTGCCTTTTTTTTTTTCTTTTCTTTTCCCCCGCGCACACGTGGCCTTGCGATTCCTTGAAATTCCACCGAGGCTCTCGCCGGGGGACAGTCTTTGGCGGGAATTCCGATGGGATTCGAAATGTGACGATCCGCCAACCGGATGTCATTCCGTATTCCAACATTCCTCGGTCTCTGGGCCCTCGCTGCATTCTAAAGCCTCGTTCACTTGTTTTGCATCGGGAAGACGAGATGCCTATCGAGGAAGGGACTGGCCGCGTCGCGCTCGATTTATCATTTTCGTGACCTCTCGACCTTTTCGAATAATTTACCAAATTTCATTGGTCACGTGTCCACGTTTACTCGTCACCAAAACCGGAAATGATCGATTCCGAATTTTTTCAAGTTCCTCGAATTCAATTCACAAGACTGATAAGACGATCGATATCATTTTTAAAAAAAAATTCATGACGTCTTTCCTCGTCTTGTAATCAAAATGAATCTTTTGGTCACTTCCGGTTTTTCTCACACGCTATCCTTTCTGCTCGTTCGAGATTCACAGCCGATACGGGAACAGCTTTTTATCTCGTCTCTCGCTGTTATCCATCGGAGATTCGGGACGCTCGTATAAATTCCTAATTAACATATCACACTTTCCACGTGTACCATAAGCGTTATTTATGGCTACCATACATGGCTTCCCGTTACCTCAATGAATCTCCTAATTAATATAATGATTATTTGAATCCCTCGCATATACATATACCGTAGCTGTTTTTTTTCTTCTCTCCCCCGCAATTACCGCCCATCGCGTAGGTGCAGTCACTGTCACTTTCTACAGATCCGAGGACTCGCAGGTTGCTGGCCTATCGAAGGTCCAGCGACTCCGTCCGATTATCGCCAAGCGTATCTGGAATCGCGATCGCGCTGTATAAATGTGGAGTGTGTAAAAGAGTACAAAGCCCAGGCAGGATTCTGTGACGAAAGGCAGTGACGTATTCACGCGCGTCGTTTACTCGAACCGACGCTCGCCTGTGGACGCAACGTTATGGAGAATGAAGTATGCACATGTGGGTAGCAGTGTAGGACTGCCGCGCATCCGGTTGGGTGTGTCGGATGTGTTTGATTCACCGACCGAGAGAGGCTCTTGCGTCCAGATATAGATGGATCGTCAAGCGAAGCTGAAATCAATCGAATCGGAAATTTTCGAAAGACTTTGTAAACGGTCTGTTTGGTGACCGGGACACGCGTCATCGTAATTTTTGGAAATTCCTTGAGATTTCTTTGGAATTGCCTCGCGAGCTAATTTCCCCTGGACGGATCGTTGCGCGCAATTCCTGTTTATTTTTTGAGGTTACGTTTCCTCAAAGATACTCCGAACGGAGGTTTCTAGGAAATTTGGAATTGCGGGGAAGCATGTATGGGAGGGACTGATAATATGGGTGACGTGAAATTGAATTGCGATTTTTTGGTTTGAAAAAATTTTTTTTTCTCGTTCCATCCATATGTCGTGACTTTGTAAATCTGTCGACGCTCGAGTAACGAAACGATGTGGTAAAAGTGATGTTTATCCAAGTGCGTGTCTAATCATCGCTCATGATCGCTGCGAATAATTTTGCGAATCTGCTCGAGTCTTTTGCAACAGGATCGCGTAGGCTTGATCTGCCCGTAAAAAAAACCCATCGGCTTTCCACAAGGATTATTAAAAATTCACGAAGTAAAAAAATACGCAATTCAATTGCGCGTCCGAAAAATTGCAAAACTATATATATATATATATGTATATGCTTCTCCTTCCTCTGTCCTGAATAATCAGAATCCTCGGCAAGTAAACCCGTTTCTACGTATGCAGTTGCGTAAATCCGACATATAAATCGAACGTCAACATTAGCATCAAATTACAATTGCAAATGCTAAAAAAGACGCATCGTGTGTGACAAATGGGAAAAATCTATTTGACCCCTCCCCCCTCCCCTAAACCATATACGACCACATCAATATCCCGTCCAGGCTCCAGCTTCCTTTTTTCCTCTTGGGCAGCTACCGTCCGGCCGTCGAGGAACTTTGAAACAACCTCTAGCGTATCATCGACAGATGGATAATTAGATAAATTAATTGGTCGAGTGTAGGAGGGCTGCGGCGGCCATTGACTCCTCACATGGACTCACTCGATCTTCGACTGACTAGGAAACGAAGCCATTTTTTTTCCATCGAGCTTAAAACAGCTGCTCCGGATATAATGTAACGGGTGACCGATAATTCCCTCGTAAGGCCCACCCTCCGTATAAGGCCCCTGCCTTCGCACTCAATTCCGAACCCCCGACGAGCAGAAGCACCGTGTGCGTTATACGCATGAAATCGTCTGATTACCTCGAAATTAGATCGATTCGACGTAACTTCCATTACGAGAACATACTGAAAGTTTGTGTGCGATTAATTTGTTCCGCAGTTTTTTCGTCGTGCCTTAATACACGTAAATGGACAAAAATAAATGAATTTTGAGGGCCATCTGCTTTATCGACAATACGCACCAGCGCGACGAGCATCCACTTCCGGTCACGTATGAGTCCGGTAAGACTGCGTCGCCGTCGACCTGCAGCAGCCTGGAACGCGCGACACCTTTCTTGGAAACAGTCATTGAACCATCAGCAATGGCCGATGGAATCCGACCTGAGACTCGGACCCTGACCCGACCCACTGTCTCTCACCGAGCTAGAACCCTATTGCGATCCAGTAAACATAGCGGGCTGATCCCTTAAAGGCTTTTACGAATTATCATGAAAATTCACGGTAATCTACCTGCCCTGTATCATAGGATCAACGCAACGCTATTTATTTGACCAGTGTAAACGCGCCCTGCGGACTCGGCGCTACCTGAATGAGAAGTAGCGCCGGAAGTCTGCTGCGTCGAGTTTGGCGTTACGTCACTGCTTGAAAAATCCTTTGACTTCCGCTCCGTCATCCCCATCCATTGCTTCGTGGATATTTTCATTGCGCTCTACCCAGGTGCAAAGGTTAAAGGTCAATCTCGAATAGCGCGACCGGCGGATCTCGGTAATCGTAACGACGGTTCGAGTGAAAAAAGGAAACCAATAGGTAAACAATCGACTGCGATATCGATTCTATCGAAAATCGAGGAATGAAGCGAGTATCGAATTGTTGCTCGATCATACGTAATGTCTCTTGCGTCACGTGTGCATCGAATCCGTTAAGGTTGCTTCACACTGCATCCCCAGACTCACGCCCACCGTGCTGATAGCTTCGATCGTGACACACTGCTCGTACGACGTCTTATCCGATGCCGGAGCTACGATATCGTCCGGATGCGTTTCACGCTCGAGAGCAGCAGGTCCAGGTGAATCTGCGTTAAAAATCTTTTCGAGATTCCTTTGTGCGGTTGGTGTCCTTTTTTCTTTTCTTATCTTTTTCTTCCTCCTCGTAAAGGAGAAATCACCCCACGTTCCTTCGTGTTGAACCTGAAGTCCCATAGTGTAATCTAACCGTATACCAGCAGTCCATTGAGAAGTCGCCCTGAAGTCTGTTACTTGTCGCTTTAGATATTTCATCCTCGGGACGCATCATAGACACTGTGGATCGGCCAGACTCGCAATAGGAAGTCTCGTGTGAACGCAGCCTAAATACGTAGGCGATTAGCAAGGGGGGCGAGTGGCGATGCTGATGTTATGTCATCGCTACAGGCGTCCCAGTCCCTCGTCATTTCGTATACCGTTACGCTGCGTTACGTTTTCTCGACATCCTTGAAATTATTTCGGACACACTGTAGAGTACGATCCCTTAAGCTGTGAATATCAGCTGGAATTGCCCAGTGCCGAACGACGTCACTGGGTGACTCATTGAAAACGATAGAAATTAATGGTAAAACTTGTTAATTTAAAAATCCAACATGCAATCGGATCTGGTACTCGCAGTCGTTTTTATCAAGTTCGATAACACAGGAGGATAAATTGAAAAAAAAAATTTTTTTTTTCTTCTTTCCTTTCGATTAACGCGTATCTATCGGTAATCAAGTATTTCCATGTGGCGAGCATGCAAGACGCTTCGCGTGCGACGTCCTACGCCGCTATTGTTATCGGCTTGCATTTTTTCACTGATAACACTGACGTCCGTGCTGGATTGTGCTGCCCACCTGTTTTCCCTATCGGACACCCACTGTTCCACTTACACGCGTCGTAAGTAACGTACGAATAACACGGTGCCTTGCGAACAGACCTTTAGCTTTATTTTTGACGGCACCCGTCTTCCTTCTGATCCTCGATGACGTCAGCGGGGACGCTCAGGACGATCTTTCGATCGTTTCGTTTCTTTCTTTCTTTTTTTTCGCGAATTTCGCGGAATCCTCCGAAGCTGAGCGGGGACGGCGGAGGGCTGGAATATTCCGACTAATCGCCTTCTTTTTCTCCTTATTTCCTTTTTTTCTCCTTCATTCGATATTTCATCGCGCGATCTTTTCGCATAGCCCCGACTCCGTTGACTGTCAGTGACGTCACTGGGTATCACAATGAGAAACGCGCAAGTATAAATAGATCGTATCGTCATGCGATTCAAATTTCGTATCCTTCATCGATCGCCTAGCTAATCCGACGCTTACAGAGTTGCGAATAAAACATTAGCCTCTTTACATTCGAAAGGCGCTAAATACGCTTTCAGTGTCTCGCGTGCGATTTCGCGCAAAGTGTTGCGAAATCGGGTCCGCGAATTTGACGTTTCTTATATTCGACTCCACGTGGATCCTGGCTGCTGACCTCGTGCAGGGTCCGTCGTCCCTCGTTAATTATGAATCTTGACGTACAATAGATACGTAGCGTATCTGAATATATCGACACGTGTCTTATCAGTCGGTACATGCACTTGGCTATTGTCGTTAATTCTCCGCCTTATCACAGATACGAGGGCGACCTTCCTAATGGCAGACCCCGTTCCCTGATAATGCATCTGACATCTTCACCATAAGGACACGTGCGTGAAATCTTCGAACTGTCAATTGATCATTAAATATCTGCCTGGTCGTTTCCTGGTCGATCGGGAAGCCAGAAATCGGCATTTCCTTTTCCGAGCGCTCGTTGACTCTCTGCGGGAATAAATAATTCTTAAGGTAGCGAACGTCACTTCCGGTGGCAAAGAGAGTGAACAGGCTGGGGGGGTCGAGGGGGAGGCAGGACAGTCCATCCATTGCGATTGGATTACGTCGCTCTTAACGTCTGGCTAATTTATACGGCTCGACTCGCTTTTACAAACAATTCTACGTCTCAACGACGGACATTGCGCGAGTGACACGCGAAGCGACTGGAGCGACTTGCGGAGAAACTATGAACTACGAGTCTCTTATCTCGATCCAGGACTATTTAAAAATCAGCCTGTTTCTCCCCGGTCGAAATTGCTATTAATTGCCATTGGTCACTCGTGACGCTATAAATGTTCACGTTATCGTTCCCATTGGCTACGCAACTCCGGTCCCATATTTTTATATACGCCTTATCGCCATGAGTCGCTGCGTTGCTCTACTACACTTTGACTTCGTTTATGTATTGAGAAACAGACGAGGAAATTGTCCTTTCGCGATGTACAGTAACTTTAACACTTATTTTAATTACCCACAGACTTTAATTAACGGTCCGACTTTGATCCTCGTTGACGTAATCCCGCGCTGTCTGGGCTAACGAAAGTGTTACGTAATCGGACTGTCGGGGTCCGGGATGGGGAACCAAGATCATTTCTGTCGGTCGTTTTCTAATGGGTTCTCGCGTCTCATCGTTATACCGGGTCGACGATAAGTTATGATCCAGGCCGCGGTATTACGTGAAAATTCCATGTCGAAAGAGTCTCTGCTCCATGAAGGAATTGTATGGTGATATATAGACTATAGATATAGATAGACTCGTATCTGCCGTCTTTCCTCTCCTCGTCTCGTACGACGCTCCCTTTCGTAAGACGGTAACGCGCGAATCGTGCCGCAAATTGACCGATTCGAACTCGAGTAACAGGTATAATGCCCGCTCGTTTAGTCACTTCTGATGATCGAGCGATCGGCCGATCGATCGGCACACACCTTCTCACCTCGGGCACGTGTGCACGTTAGAGCCCAGGATTTCCCGCAATTCCACACAGCCGCGTTGCGATCCATCTGCAATCGCTGGGTAACTGCATCGCGCACGATTCCACGGCTCCTATGATTGACCTTACTGAAGTTCGCCAGATTGCCACGTTCGAGTTATTCGATGTCTGCTTGCGATAGCCGTGCACTTCCGCTTCTTGTGTGGAGTCGCTTCTATAGACATGCTGGAATTGCTGTTTGCACTTTGGCGCAGATTGTGTCCATTATGATTTGTTTTTATGTCTATCGTTATTTCGCACGAATCCAAGAGTGGAATTGTTGTGGAAATAATTCTCGTGAGAATTACTGGTGCTTGCTTGTATATATATATTTGGTGGTAATATATTGAGAACGTTGGAAGCTTTCAGAGAGATTCCAAAGCAGTTTCTACGTTTAACTTGATCGGCCGATCGACAGATAAAAATAAACATGGGAAAAAGGAAAATAGAGAGAAGTTTGGAAATACCATTGATGTTTCGGATAAGGCCGAATCGGCCGGGTCGCTTTTGACGGAAGTTGCGTAACTGCTCGCTTCGATACGCTCTTCGATAATCTATAGTCGGCGGTCGCTGAGATTTCAAAATTTAGTAAAAAAAAATATTACGCGCTGCATATACACGGAGATCTGCCGGAATTGATTTTTCGTCACCCGTACACACACGACGTTGTCTATTGTGGGTGTCGTGAATTCAATTTTGAATTTTGTATTAAAATAATCGATAATCGATATATATCGAAGTTACTTGCTGTCTGCGCGTAATTGCTGAAACAATAGGATTTCTTTTTGTACTTATCGAGGAACACTCGGGTCAGGATGTGTTAGTCCGTAGAGTCCGTAATTAGGCCTATTAGTGCCCACGGTAATTGTCCTTTGTCCTTTTATTATGAAAAACAAGTTTTTCTTCAAGTTTTCTTTTTCGCCTTTTCCATTCACGAATCGCAGCCCCGCGTATTTACCGTGTTCATGAAGACGGCAAGAAATGAGTCAGATACGGCTCGATTAGCACTCGCTTTGAGAACCCAATTAAGACGGGCTTTAATGAGGTAGAAGTTAGTTTGGACGCGAACCAGCTCGAAGTGAATCGTAAGTATTGGGATGACCGATCGGTAAGGACGGTAGATAACGGTCGGTGACTGATATCGCTGATTAGTCTCGTAAACAGTTGCAATTAGTACAGAATCGTGGGGCACTTAAATACCAGCCGGAAACTCATGATTGGACGCCGTAAAGAATATTGGAGAATCCACGTGATTATACGACCTCCGTACTAACAGTCCCTATTAGTATCGATAGATTATCGATTTATTGACAATCAAATTTCGAGTGGGTATCTAAATAATATTTTATCAGCTTAATTGACTCATTATACGAATCGCTCCGAGATTAATTATCCGACCGTTTTTCATCTCAATGGACCATGGAGAAAATCAGATGACAGACGTCACGAAGTATCAAAAATATTACAGAATGAATCGATCACAAATCCGAAGGGCCCAATATCGATCTTTTTGAATTCCAGCGTCGTCGCGGCTCCCATTCGTACGATTTTAGATGACCGTGTCGGAATTGCCTGCCTAATGTCTATTTGGCTGTTTCTTAGTGAAAATAAGCCCGAGGGTCCGTATATCCTTATAACAGTACGAGCCCGTATTAAAGCTCGAAGAAACTTTATGGTAAACGGTACTAAGATTATTTTCTCCGTGTATAATTATCCTATTGCCGCATAAGAAGAGCGCACCCGTAAAGTGGCCAAGGAAGTGTGCCAGTGCAGTTTGCCCATAGAACGTACGTTACTCGCACGTCTTACCGAGCTCCCCATATGGACGTAGGCAGAGTGCGCATGCGCGAGCTCGATATGTTTTTGCAAAGAGCAGACCAACCAAAAAGGACGAAGGGAAAATGGTCGATTTTACGGCCCGGGTCAAAAACCATATTGGCCCTGGGGAAACGTTTACTTTAACGGGCCTATAACTCTAGACTCTTTTTTTTTTCTTTTTTTTTTCTGCAAGGCTTTCGCCAACTGCGCAAACGGCTCCCCCGCGAAGGAATTCGCTTCTGCTGATTCGACAGTCGTTTGCACAGCGCGATCGTTCGGTATCGTAAATCTTACCGATAAGTAAATATCTCATTTGCTCGTTCGATCCAGGATCGTCATAGATCGCTCGTAAAGCGTAATTACGTTAAGCCGCGTTCACCGTGCGTATTTAACCTTGAATTTATATTGCACGTCGGGGCTCATTTGTACCGCGTCCCGGCGTCTTCGTAACGTCGCTTCATGTGGATTCCGTAATGCTAAGCAATTAGCCACCAATTAGCGGCTCGTCCTCTGCGCTTTGCCGGGCCACTCGGCTCACTCCGTTACGCCGTACCGATCGTTACTGCGATTTCTTTACTTTATTATTTTGTGACTCGTGTTTTCTGTGACACGTCGCGCTCATCTTTGCTCTTCGAATTTTCGAGGCGGACGATAATTTCACGATCGCGGAAGCGATTTCTTTGGATTATCTCGCACTCCTGCGTACCGATCTAACGCCGACTATGGTTCCCACGGTACACCTGATGCAATCGGGTGCCAAATTAAAATTTTCAATAATACCCGGAAAGTCCAAAGAACCTTGGAGAAAAATCAGTGCCGTATTTTCTTGGTGTTTGCGTAAATCGGGGCCCGGGGCTGACGCGTCCAAAAAATATCGTTAAGCGTCTCCAAGAAGATGACCGATTCGGGACGAATGCGTCAAAATGATGAATTCTGCCCAGGCCTGCAAAACAGACTTCGCGTCTGGTTCTGCCTCTGCCGGTTCAATCGGACTTCTGACATTTCGCGGGTAATCGGGTCGGTCTGCGTCATTGAAGAAAACGACTGTTTTGCTATGGACAAAAAAAATGATAAATAGCTGACTGATAATAATAACAATATTAACACGTGTCTGTATCAACTGGGCTACGATACCCGACAGGCTCCTGATTTCTCCTGATATCCTCCGATCGAGGATCCAGCAGCAATTTTGTAGCTGGAGGCGGCGACTGGGTCGCGAACTTTTTTTTATCTCTGTTGCGTATCTGTGTCATCGGGATTAATGCGACGTTACGTAATCGCGTAATGGCCTGCGTAATTATTGCAACCGCGAGAGGCTTATTCACTGCGGGCTTTATATATTATATGGATGCTCGTGAGGCTTTGCGAGAACCGCGAGCAAAGTTAAAAAGAAAAAAGCTCAAGCCGACCTCCATTGAGCGGCCACATGTGTCGCGTGTGAAAATACATTCCCGTTGTCCTTCCGTTAATTCCCGTTAATTCTCTGTTTTCTGCGCTGGCTGCACGCGGCATTTATGCGTTCATTCGTACGAAGATCCTTGTACGACTTTGCGCGAGAGCACGTAGAGTAAGATTCGTCGAGAAGGGGGGTCAGATTAGTAGAGGGGATACGGAGTAATGAAAAATGATCTATAGAAATTTTTTTTTTCTTTTTTTCGATCCATTCGACGATCATTGGAAAATTTATCGGTGAACGCGCCTACAGTTCGAGTCTGCGTGGATCCCGAAATCTTATTGGAGATTCAAAAATTGAATAACTATCTCCGTCTCTTTCTCTCTCTCTTCTTGGTAATATAAAACCGGCGAAAGATACGGCCGTGGAACGTTTCACTTAATGCTTTTACAACGCTTGTGATCTTATTCTGAGTATTTTATACGAGAGGCTAAAGGAGAGGGTCAGATGCCACGGGTGCTGCGCACAAAGGCAATATGATCCTCCGCCGAGGATCCTGCAATGTAATCTTGTCGTGATCCTGTGTGGGAAGATCCTCGTGTGGTGATCTTAAGTCCGCTGGTTCTTTAGCTCGATTCTTTATATATATCTGTATATGTTCATTTTAAGCTTCAGCCTCTTGGTTTAATATGGACCACTTTCGGTTCTCTCGTACACCAGCCAAATCTTTGACGATTGTCTCTCGCGTGGTAAGGACGTATTGTCGAACGAAAAAAAAAGTTGAAAGGATTTAATATAAAAAAAAAAATTAAAAACGTCATGAGTCCTAGAATATTAATTTACTCGCGTTCTTTTAGTTCGAGACGCTTTTTGAGCTTTCGATTTACATGAAAAAAAAAAAAAAAAAAAAAGTCAATATCCACAAAGTGCCCGGCATTGCTCAGACTCGACGCAACTTCTGCTTCAAAGTCGCGGAACAAGAGCAAAGCAATTCACTCTTATTTAAGGGGCACTTATTGTACGAGAGAAAAAAAAAAGTCACTCGACTCGCACTCTGAATTTATTTATTATGTGTGCGTTCGCAGGCAGCCCCTCAGGAATGCACTCGGGACACGAACCGCCATCGGAGCGTTTGCCTCTCCTGCCGGGAACGTGCAGTCAGTCAGCCGCTCTTTTTTTGCAGGCACTCTCCTTTTCGAGCGAGGTGCACCTCTAGTTCCAGCACTTCTTGCCAGATGGCGCTTCCTGTCTTTACCGACGTTACGCTCACTCGGCTTCCTCTCTCGGTTATAACCGTCGGTAGACTAGAAACACTTCGTAAGCGGACATCAACATGCCGGCGCGTTTCCATAGTCGCTGCTGAGGCTGCCAGAGAGAAATTATCATCGATTATTCCGACTTTTTGTCCTTCTCTCTTCGCAATTGGCAATTCTAACATTCCGTTTGCCAGTACTGAATTTCCCATGAATTCCGCGACAGAGGCTATACCGTGTCTTTTCGATGATTCCAAAGAAATACACTGCATATGGAGCGCGCGTTAGTAGTCGTCGATTATCGATTTTCGTATCGTTAGAAAAAGCGTCTCTTCGCAAGCTCGATAAAAGTGCTCGAACGATTCTCGTGCTTTTTTACGCTCGGATCTCGCGCAAAGGGAGTTCAACGAACCGTGAACGATTCCACGAGAAATTCTCCCTCTCCTCCTCCTCCCTCGCAGGCCGCATAATGGCGCAGATGTGGCCACACGTTACACAGGCTGTACCCTCTTGAAACAAGTCTAATGCAAGTGGTTGACAAGAAGAGTTGATATCCCGACGCAGCTCTGCGTTAGTTACGATTCCATACGGAGAGTCCAGTAGCCGAGCAGCCTTCCCAGTGAGCAAATCCATTGCACCCAGTCAGGTACCTTGGACTACCTGCCACACTACGGCCGATCCCTGAAGGCGACTCTTCGAAACTGTCGATAAAAAAGATTTGACTTTTTTTTTACAAGCTAGATTATTTTTTTTTTCTCGGACCGTTTTGATGATTCTTCGGGATCCAAGTACCGGCCTGGTGTCGCTGGCCCCACAAAGCCACGACGTCTCTTTGAGCATCGATCAGCCATTGAGCTTCGTGTACTAAAACTCCGTTGCTGCCCGTGAACGCAGCAGCAACAGGAGCAGCAACGGCAGCCAGTCGGTGCATTTCTTACGTAGCCGAGAAACGACAACCTACCGTATTAGGACAGCTGCCGGCGCTACACTCGTCAATAGAATCCCCAATGAGCCGATTCAGTTTTGCTGCAATTGCAGTTACGAAACTGCACTGTTACGGCGGAGTTGTCGTATCGGTTCGAGAGAGGTTAGGAGAATTTTAGAAATTTTGAAAAAATTTTTTATTCGCGCGCTTTTGAAACTACCTGTAGACGAGAAGCGGCACGAAGCGTCTTTCGCTACCAGGACACGATTGGGTCCTTCGTTGTAAAATTAGCCTGGAGCCAGGTGAGTGTAAAAATCGTAATAAAATGCAGCGGCCGAGACTGTCCGAGCGGTCAAGGCAGCGTAACTTCGGATCGGCGATATCGCGACACCGGATCGCCGTTCGGTCGTCGAAAATTTAGCACGGCTTTTAAACGCGGAATTTGAAAAAGGAACAGACCGACAGAAGGAACGACGGAAAGTCGACGGGGCTGCAGGTCGCCATTATTCCAGTCCTTTTTATTCTCTCGCTATTGGCTCTCGCATTATTTATTGTCCCCTGCATTGTCTCGCGGTCTACCTCCGGACTTAGCGAACCGATTCCCAGCTTCCCCTGGACTCTTCTTCGTCCTTGTCTCGTCCTTTGCTCCTCCTCGTTATCTAGTTCTATTATGCTTACTGTTTCTTCCTCGCCAGGTTTACTCGAAGATCCTCCAGGTCATAATGGTATCTATGGCGTTGTGCGTTGTTCAAGGTCGATCGGAACGGAGAAATCTGTATCTTGAATTTTCATCCTCGAACTTTGCTTTGGACCCTCGTTGACACCTGAGAAAATATCAAAGACCTCAGGGGGATCATGAAGTATTGAAAAGTTTACGTTGCGAATGCGCCATAATCGCGACTGACGCTGGACGCTTTACGGGCTTAAGGAGGCAGCGCAAATAGCCTGGAGCTATTGTACAAGATCTCGAGATCTCAAGATCGTTTCATCTCCTTCATTCATTGGGCATCTTCGATCGAGCATGATGAGTGGTAGTAAGAAAAAACTAAACAGGATTTCACGTAAAACGGGTCACGTTTAGTTTTATTTCTACCAATGACGTCACGGCGTATGAGAATCGACGAAAAATCTTGAAGATTCGCATTTAGCCTTTAGGGGCGTCCGTTAACTCGGAATTCGCGACTGATGCACGGAGACGCGCAGGATTGAAATTCCACTGGATTGGCAAACGGGGGTGGGAATCGCGAAAAATTTGGTCGCGCGTCGTTTTCGTGCGATGTCGCCCGAACGGCTCAACGTGAACTCGCCTGTGCATAAGAAGTCGAAATTAAAATGCATCGCCGATGTAAAGGCAGCCTCGATAAAGAGTGGTTTATCCTAAACAGGCGAGCTGACTCGTGGATGCTGCGTCTTGATGAGTAGTGCTGAGCTACAGGTGATTTTATTTCCCTCGGACTCCTTAAGCCGCTTCCACCCATACTTGGTAAACGCGCGTTCGCCGCCCCGACTCGACCTGCTGCTGCCTTATTATTATCTTGTCAGGGTTAATGATAAAAGTTTTAAAACCTTCGAATCACAGCGATTCCTCGTATTCCGCTATGACCCCCCACCAACTACGCGATCCTCGTCCACAATGCGCGACGCGGCTTCCCGATACGAAATACCAAGCAGGTCGCGCGCTTAGAAACACGCCTTTTGTACAGGCGTGTAGGGAACAAATGGATCTTTGGGATTTACAGGTCGCTGATCGTTATGTGCATTAGCGAGTCCTAAGCCCTAGGAATAATTCAGCATTAGGTTAATGTATGCGATATCGCATGTGAGTGAACGAGTGAGAGAGAGAGAGAGAGAGAGAGAGAGAGAGAGAGAGAGAGAGAGAGAGAGGACAGAGAAGAGAAAGAGAGAGAGACAGGTTGAATGAGCAAGAGCAACGATGCCTCTAAGGCGCGTTAACTTAGCCTCGCGCGGACAAAATGACCATAATTAATTACGTTACGTAGCCTCACATATACACGTAGCTACCTCCCATATAAAACCGGCCTTTTCTATGGTGTCGCTTCGCTACGTTATCTCTATGATTTACGAGGCGAAGTTAGTACTACGGTTTGCGCGGACCCGACTGTCTTCGCGGCACCACGAAACATATGTATTCCATAGCGTTTATGCTAAACGCCCCCTTTGCCTCCTGCGTGCATCCCGCTAACGGGACGGTCGTATCTAGATTTTCAAAAAAAATTCTTAAAAAAAATATTTACCTCGTTATACACCGTGACCCGGTTAAAACGCGATGTTAATTTACTTACTGATCGTTTTCGGCGAATTTTCAAACCGCGGCCACATCAAAGCGAAATCCTCTGGCTCCCATGTCGTTGATGCACACCGCTAATTATTCAATAATTTCATTGACTATACGGACTCTGCCGGCGCGTTCCCACTTACCGACCCGTAAGTGACAGAAAGTTGATCACTTTCGGAATAAATACATTTTCTGGACGTTCGACGCTTAAGCACTTTCAATTAAGGGGTAGAGACTCGAGTGCTTGACGATTAGTCTAGTAATGAATGCTGTTTATTTAACAGCTTTTACCGTAATCCGTGTAATTTAATACCAATTTACAGATAATTAATGTAGAAATCTTTCCAGTAGTCGTTATAATGGTAACACTTATCTATTCGCTCTCATGTAAATCCTCCTTGATTTTAACTCCTATCTCACGAGTGCGTCGTCTCACTCTTTCACGTTACATTCGCTATGCCTTCTTACTCCTTTCCACTCGGTGCCCAATAAGTCTTAATAACTCCTCGTGATACCTTCTTTCTCTTGGATCTCTGGTATCGTTGGCTGCGGTCAGAGATCCAATCGATCGAATTTATCTTTCAACGGACTCCGATACTTTTCTAACCTTTCGGCCTTTTTTTATCATTTACCGTCTCTCTCATCTTTCGAAGTCATTAACTTTTCCTCGAAGGATCTTTCAATTAAATTGTCCGAGCGACACTTTCACTCGCAATCGAGTCTCAACTACCTTCCGGCCTACAGCGATTGACAATATTTTTCACGTCGCTCGCCCTTACATTTTTTTTTTTCATTTTTCTACGGCAAATACAAAGTTTATACCGCGCGGCAGCCGCGTCGATTTTTATTCTTAAGATTCTGGTAATTTTTCGCTGTATCTACATCGCGACAGGGTTTATTATTTTATTAATATTATCAGAGCCCGTAAGAAATTAGCGATCTCCATGAAACCCGTCGCCTTCCCTCTTACTCTTGTCGCTCTCTTAGTCTTGATATCGAGCACTGATAATTTTTAATCTTTAATTCAAGTGGGCGAACCCGTACGTAACTGCAGCACCCACGCGTCGCTTATTGTGAAATCGAATTATTATGATCGATCGTTCCTTCGGTGGGATCCGCTCTAATCGGCCAATCACATACCCAAACGTTCGATTGCACCGGCCACCTATGCACTTTGGTGCAACCGGGAATTCGCTCCGATGCACATGCGCTGCCCGAGGAGTTTAATTACGTAAGGTCACACTGCGTGTAACTGGGTGAGGGTTACTCGATTCGAGTAACAAAGGACTTGGCCCAGTGATAGTCGCTTTTGATCGATTTCAATGATTTTCAATTAATTGTTCGATCGAGATTTCAAAATGGCTTTTTTTTATTTTCTATCTTTTTTTTCTACTCTGTTTTACTGCTTTACCTTCATTGTCTCGTAATCGATCATAATTATGTATTTTTCGTCATTCAGTCGATTCTCTGAATTCACGAGGATCCTTGGAAATTTCATGTCGAATTAGGTCACGTTTCGTTATACGAAAAAGCGATACGAGTCAATCGTATCGCTGATTTGGTAATTTTGCAATATTCGAAATTCAGTTCTGCCTCGACTTATTTACTTTATTCGAATTCTTACTGGATACGTGCGAATTTTTTTGTAGTTATTTAGATATCACGTGTTTACTTATTTATGGTTACTTCCGTTTGCGAGAAATAAAAATGAAAATTAAAAATTGAAAAAAAAAGAAATCATTGATAAACGACGATTTATCGAAACATCATATTTTGTCATATTGATCGAGTAAGAAACTTAAAGCATACTTTGTCACATATGAAACGGTCCAATCAATGCCATTAAGACGTAAGCAGAAATAAAAAATAACGTGCCCGAAAGACCTTAATCATGAGGTTGCCGAGGTCTGCCCCATCAATTTGATCGTTTCACGCCCAATTGCCTCCTGATTCGGTCAGACTTGGTTCTCCTTCCTGCTGGTTCGATCCTTTCCTCTACGTACCTCCGTGTACGCTTAGCACATCTTACGCTCTCGCGTTCCAGCATCTCTCAAACGTTATAAGAATGGACCATACGTGAAATTTCTGACTTCGTATTCAATCAGCCTCCGCGAGCAAAAGTGCCTGTATTTTCTATAAAACAATAAATCCGACCGATAATCTCATTTCCTCTTCCACAACTACGACTGCGCCCAAACGGATCCTCAGCATCCCTGAAACGAAAGACGAAGTCGCTGCTCTCGATCTAAGCCAAACTAGATCCTAGACTCAGATCGGCATTAGCACGTGGATTAAATTATAACGTAACACCACAAGACTACGTCAAAAGGGCCTAGCTAGGTGGCAAACAACAAGATGCCTATCAGCCGTGCTCCAGCATGGTTATCAGATTACAATGTAAATAAAATTCTACACGAAACGTATTCAGGGTACCTAAAATTGATATCACCCCCTTCCATTTTCAAATAATTTTCTTCTCAAAATTCTATCGAATTCTCAAAATTGTATAAATCCCTTTTTAATGAAAAAAAATATAAAATACCCAAGCAACACGAGGCACACCAAACGGGTAGCAGCCGCTGCTCTTCGCGCAATAAGAAATTAAGAGAAGAAGGCGTGTGTGTCTCTCAATGCCAAGCCTCGAGCGTTTCCTCTCTCCTTCGGCAACGTAACGTATAACGATACACCAGTCAGTCAGTCACTCAATAACAAGACGCTCGTTCAGTTACTCGCCGCGTAGACTCACACACAGTGTTCTCGGTGCTAAAGACGGGACAGCAGCAGCCGCAGCCCTCGAAGGGCCTTCGCGACACGTGTATTCGATTTGGCGCAGACCCTTCATACTGTGCCTCCGTGTACTTAGTCGCCCGTCTGCTACCACGGCGTCGCGATTTTCCTCAGCTTCTTATCTCTGTCCTTTTTTTCTCGGCACTCGAATGCCTGCAGCGTGCGACCTGGGACACTTTGTGAGAACTTTGCTGTCTGGTTGCTGCTTCTCCAGCATCTTCACAAGTGCCGTGGGTCCTCAGAGTAACATTAATATTTCATATTCCAAATCGTCCGTCGATCGTTTTCGAGCCGATTGACTTCGGCGTGTTAATCATTTTTCATTAATCTCATCCACCGTACAGTCGATTCCCGTAATATCGGTTTTGTAGGCGATTCCGTATCGCCTTGGCGAGTGAGTGTCTCTCTGGAGCAATTAAAAGTGAGGATCGTTTATTGCGTCTCAGTCGTGACTCCGTTGCTGACTTGACAAGCAACAGCATAAATCTTTGGCTTCCAGCATCTCGTAGCCCGACGATTCTACTTGCTCGGGCAGCAACCAGCGAGACTTCAGCGAACCAGCAAATCTTCAAAGCCCGCTGAGATGCGTGAACGGTGATTCACTGTGATCTGGGATTTATCGAGGCTGCGTTTACTGTATTGTACTGATCTTGCTAGCACGTATGTCTCTTCTGCGTCGGTGTGAGGACTCCTTAATCGTGTCGCGCGCGTGACTCGAGCGTGGCCAGGTGCTGGGCAGATTAATGGATAAGTCATTGTGAATTTAATTATTACGCGAGCATTCTGTCTCAGCGACACGAAAATTAATCGATTTCCTTGCCACTTTGAATACGCGCCCTGTTATGTTTCGTTTCGCGCTGATTAATTTATTATATTATTTTTGAGCCTACGCGGCGACGACAAAGGACGAACGGATTTCTTCGGTTGACACTCGATGCCGGAAACGATCGTTTTAGGGCGGACACGCAATTCGGACACAACAGGAGTGGCCTAGATACGGCGCACGTGCTTCTAGTTCGAGGCTCTCTGAGGTCTCTACCTGGTTTTAAGGTCTCGTTAAGACTTCGAGGTTTCGAAGCCAAAAGAGTTTCTCGTTCTGATACTGTCTTTGGGTACTTTTCTAATTTTGTACTTTTGTTACAATTATTTATTAAAGCAGTCGCGGCTACGCGACATTAAGCCTATTAAAGGCGGCTCCGAGTTCTTGGCTGGTGACGTCATCGTCATGAGAATTCACAGGACAGGCTGTCACGTTTGTGCATCTTTCAAAGTGGATAGTCGAACGATTCGATCACGATACAAACTCATACCCGGAACAGAGTTAAAAATTTTATCGATCACCTCGGGCTGGTCTCCTGGGATTTTTGGGAATTGTTTTTCTTGGATTCGTTTTTTTTTTTTTTTTTCGTAAATTATCGATTTTCGGAAATTCCACTTTAGGCTCGAGCGCGTAAACAAATTCTACGTCGATTCGTCTTAATCGGTGAAAGGAAAGATACGTGTCGACAGCGACAATCGGCCTTAACGATTTTTCAATAATTCAAGAGGAATTTCTGTCGAATAAATCGATTCAGATTGCTGGGTTTGGCAAAATTATTTGTCTCGTCAATTATTTCCGCGCGAATCCTTCCGATCGTCAATGGACTCGATTCCACATAATTTACGCCGATTTCGTACCGATCGACGATGCATTTCGCAATTACAACCGATCCTTGAGGTTCCTTCGTCGCGAGAAGGTGGCGAAGGACGGCGTCCTTGATTTCGCGTGTCTCGATCGCAGTCTGCATTACAATGACACGGTTTGCCGATCATCGAGGAGCCTTCGTTTGGTTATTAAATTTTCAAGCGACTCACGTGTCCCCTAAAAGTCAAAACGCATCACGCGCGTCAAATTCATTCGTCGTAAACACTTTTCTTCAAAGGACGTACGATAGTCTGTTTCTTTTTTACTTTAATTTCCTCGACTACACCTGCACGGTGTTATACATACGCTGGTGTGAGGTAACCTTAACGATACATTGTTCATACTCAATACGCCGACAAACTCGACACTGTTCGAGCCCGCCGTAGCCTCAAGCTACTCGAAGCCGAAGATACCGTTTCTTATAGCCTCAACATATCTGACCTATTAATGCCGAAGAAACTACACGTACATAAGGAGGCGGTCCCGTTCCCTTTGATACAGGTGTGGAGTATGCATTACGTAGAGGCGAGATGTAGACACGGAAAGGAAGAGCAAACTGACAGGAGGACCCGAGCACAAGAGTTGCAATGCAGAGAGAGAAAGAGAGAGAGAGCGAGAGAGAGAGAGAGAGAGAGAGAGAGAGAGAGACAGAGAAAGACGAAACACTTTCTCGCAAGTCAGAATCAAGAGTAATAATCGTTAAGTCGGAAGAGTCCGCCGGGCTACTCATTACGTTCGAAGTGCTGATGGGCCCCTTGGCTTTCTACCTGCGATCAAGAAAATTACACGTTTACCTTATGTCACGATATACGAATATAATCGTATTTACTCCTGGCCGAGCATTTCGAGCTGTACGCGCACCGAGCTAATTTCCCGTAGAAATTTTCAAGCCGCCCCCGTTCGCTTCTGGACTCCGACGGATCCTTTGACTGCCGCCAGAAACCGCCGGCGTCCTGGCTGTGCCGGGTGCAGACCCGGCGCAGCCACAAACGTTAGCATCGGCATCGGCATCGTCATCGGCCGATCACATTGAATTATTCATTGGCTTTGGATTTCTCGACTCGGCGTACGTTCGCGATATATTTCATTGATCGACGCCAACCGAGACACATGGCGCAATAGCGCAACGACGCCGTTCACCGTTCATCCGACACCTTCGAAATGATCATTTTTGTTATCCGTTGCCAATGGCAACCGCGATCCCTCAATGCATTCGTATACGCGTCCGGACGTTCAGCGACGTCCTGGTTCGTTCGAGGTTATCACATGCCGTTCAGAGATTTATACGGTCTGCCTGTAGCGCAGCCAAGGAGCTCCGGTATACCGTGTGGGTATATAAATATATTTTTTTTTTTCTTCGAGACTCCCATCTTCCTGTCTCTTGCCACGAAAGATTTTTACTCCTCGCCAGTGACCCGAGTTACTTTCTTCGCGCAACTTCACTTCGTACGACGAATTATTCCTACTTGGGAAATACCCCACCGCACGTCTACCGACTGTCAGTGGCATTTGTCTAATTGTCTAGCAGGGAGCTGGAGAGGGGGGGAGGATTCTCCATCAAACGACCGTAGACAACTTCAGGGTAACGTAACTCCGTGTAATTAGGATCGCTGCCTTTTTTTTTTTTTTTTTTTTCGAACCTTTCACGCGCTCCTTAATCCCAACGATCTCTGTACGAGCAGGCTAATTAATTAAGGCGATTTCTAATTAATACCTTACGATACGCTCGGTGTATCGCTCGTTGAGCCTGGCGTATCGCTTGCATAACCCCGTTGCACTTATAGATGCAGTTTCATTGAGATCTCCAAGTTTTTCGATATCGAGAACGAGCTGTATATATATATATATACTGCTATGACGCCTCAACGTCCCCGGTGCGGACGCTGCCCTAGTTTCTACGGAATTTCATTTTACTCGTACGAGGTATCTTTTACTATATTTTCTTTTTCTTCTTAAAAATTCTTCCTATCTCAATTCTTGTATTTTTCTCTCCCCCTCCGGTCACGCGATCACGTGTCAACGCGCAATTGCGTTCTAAGCTCTGCACGGGACTCGGCTGCAGTTTGCCAGTTTCCTCGAATGGACGCCCACGCCGAGCGTGCAGTAACGTTCCGCGAGGAGTCTAGGTAGCAGTGTGAAAGTAACACCGTATCAAATCGCAGGCGTGGTTAAAGACTCGTGTCGCTTGTGAAATGATAATTGATCACTGCAGCCGCGCACTCCGGCTAAGTAGTCGGACACGACTTCTGTCAACCGCGAAGTTGCCTCTAATCGCTCCGGCAGAGCCGAAGAGTCTCGGTTGCGGCTCTGCACGTTCAGCGGCGCTATGAGCTTTGACAATGGAACTTTGAAACTCGGTTCGTTTCTCAAATTATCTTATCCGTATCTGTGTATAGGCGAACTAATCCTAATTGGGATAATCGCTAGGTTAGTATCGCGTTTTATAATTGATTTCAAATTAACCTAACTTCACGCAGCCCGATCCTAAACCTCCCTTGTACATGTACAGGGAGGTTCCCCGCTTGGACTTTCCTATTCTCCTGTTCCCACGTTCTCTATGCATGATACATGTAGACGTTATATAAATAGGGGTGCGCTTATTTTGCGAAACGTCACGCTCCTTATGCTATCCTGAACCATCCTGCTGTTCCTTGTTTAACCTTTTCCCCTCTTGTTATCATCATCCAATCGCTTCAATGGGATTTTACACGTATGAGTTAATTAATGCAACGACCAATGATAACGTTGGCTTGTTTATATATATACACGTTTAACGATACGGTCCAGATCCTCGTGCATACTCTGAATATTCTACTCTCCTGCTACCCAGCATCCCGCACTCTCTGTATAAATGATGGAACGCAATGTCGCTACGACCTTATACATAGAAACATACCATTAGGCTGTGTTCACAAGAAAAAAATCCATACGTAGCGTCACTGTCATCCTCCTTATCACTTTCCTATTACAAGAGGTCCATTTCCTGCGTTTAATCAGGGACCTATGAAGAGTTGAACAATTACATCGTGTCCCTTCGTTTCTAAGGTAACTACAATCTCTCGAACCGACTTGCATCTCATGTCGGCGCGCGACACGCGACAATTTCACACGCAACGAACGACATAGCGGAAAAGCAGGCTTCGATTTTCTAGATTTTTCTATAAGCGACGCGCGACGAACGACAGGATGGATCTTGTAGCGAAGGTGGGATTAAATCATTGGAAGTTCGCCGATCTATCTGGACTTAGGGGAGTGGCGAGGGTGGGGGTGGGGGGCGAGGGGGGGGGTAAAAATTTTTTTTTCCTGTCAATTAACAAAGTGCCTATCCACTCCTCTCCACTCCTTCCAGAACATGTCCAGCTGGGAATTATCGCGGATTATCAGCGCGCTCAGCTGCAGCGAATAAAAGGATCGAAAGTCTATCGGCAGGCTTTAACTTTCGTCAAAGTGGGTCTTCGTGTAGCCGACGGCGACGCTTGGTCACACGTGCACGAAGTCTGAACGTGAATACACGGTGCATCAACACGTACTCGTATGTACTAGGGAACTAAGTGGTCGACGTTGGACGTTGCTCGGGCATCACCTATGGACGCGCTCTGACTTTGGCTTCGAGGTAGTCGCGATAATTCGACGCATATCCGCGATCTGACGCGGCTTGGTCACTCGGCGACGTCGGCGTCGGCGTCGTTATAGCCGCGGCGTCCTATCGAGCGCTAATCACGCGATTCAGCTGATCGGGACTCGCAAGCTCGACTTATGCAAATTGAATTTGGTCGAGGAGAGGACACACACGTAGCGTGTGTAACTTTGACGTGTGGTCTCTCTCTCTCTCTCTCTCTCTCTCTCTCTCTCTCTCTCTCTCTCTCTCTCTTTTATTTCTTCCTTTCCCCACCATTCGAGAACGTGGCTGGAGCCTTGAGCCGCTTCGCGCTCCTCGCTTCCATGTTTCGCGATTGGCCCTCTTTATTACTTTTTTTTTTATTTCTCTCTTATTTTATCTCGCGTATCAAGGACCCCCGACTGACGGTTTCGCTATAGGAGATTTCGCGCGTTGGCTCGACTAGACAAAAGTCTATTGGTCTGACTCGGTGTAATAATTTTATTTTAATACCGGTCAGCTGATTGAAATTTTTTGTATTATTCAGGAGGAGATCGGAGAGATCATCGAATCCGTCCCGTCCGATGTTCTTCAAATCGTCGAGGAGCCGAGACTTCCTGAAAACTCGAGAAACAGACTGGGAGAATCGGTAGGCGATCGAACAAAGTCTCTGCCGAGTAAAAGGAATATCCAGAAGAGACAGAATTCCAGAGCTTACAACACGATCGGCAGAGACGATTACGGCGATTGGTCCGAAAACATCCTGGCTGAGTTCAACACGATAATCGCTAAGGAAATAAACGATTTGAGTAACGAGAAGGTCGATCGCGCTTTGAGAAGTTCCTCGAAGGAACAGCGTAAAATCGAGTATAGGGAGTTGCTCAACGAATTCGGTATTTTCGATAGCGAAAGTTCCGACGAGAGCTGTTACGAGCAGGTGCCGACGGGCGATTATTCTGTCGCTTCCGGGAGACGTCCTCGCGGGGACGTCGTAGGGAAGCCCAGGCTGTCCAAAAGTATTAACGAGAATGGCGAAATCGACGGAGGGACAAGCCGCATGTTGAATTCCGACTACGACGAACCGCGGGACCGAATAACGGAGGAGACGGCTGGTAGGAAGAGCGCGAGTTTGCCAAAAAATTTAACGGGTCCCGCTTTGTTTTATCGGCACCAAGAGATTTGCAGTTCGGATTACGACGAGCCTAGTGGCTGCGTCAGCTTCGGGAGCAAATATTCCACGATAAATTGTTCTAGTCTTCCGCTGGACTCGGACGGTCCAAGAGCGTCCCAGCATCCTTCCCAGTGCTATGCCGTTAAGCAGGAACCAAAGAGTACCTTAGAATTTAGCGAGGTTGAGGCGAGACCACATGAGAGCGACCGCGGGCGGGTCCAGGGGGCGGAAGATCGTAGCAAAACATCTCGGCTGCCCTTGGCAAAGTCTAAACTGCCGCCGAGATATTTGGACGCTCAGAGAAAGACGAGTCTGCCGGTGAACTTAATGAGCCAAAAACGTAGGAAACCCGGACACGCGAACCTTCAAAGGGTTAAGCTGCCCGAGGATGATTCGATGGAGCCTGACTACGACGACGTCTTCGCGAGCAACGACCACGAGACGATCACCAGGTCCAAGTCGCTCGAGAGCAACGTCCCGAAATCGGCTCCAGTCACGCCTACCGATGAGAAGAAGCCGCCGTTCTCGAAATTCCTACGGAAGAGACACACTCCGGTCTTTCACGAGAGCTCCGGTGATGCTGTGCTGGTCAGAGTCTCCTCGCTTCCGGATCAGGACCTGCTGCATCTGTCGAACGAAAGATTCGAGAGCCGAAAGAGTCTCGATTCGTCGTCTAAGAACGCTGGGATGAAGAAACGAGCCGTTTCCCCGTTGACGCTGCGCTGTGACGTCAGCGCCAAGAGACTCTCCGAATCGGACAAGGACGTCAGGGAGATCAGTCCTGTGAATCTCAAGAGATTCGCGCTGCTCTCAAAGAGCAAAGGCAACGACGTCGGCGTCAATTGCGATCTGCCTCAGTCGGAGAGGAACGTCTCTGTCGAGAGTGTGGAAAGCGGGAAATCCGGGAAGATGCTGGGGACTGAGGAGATCATGAGGATCGAGGAGCAAAGCGCGAGATCTGGTTCGGTGAGTTTTCAAAAATTATTTAAGTCACTCGAAGTGACGATTAAGATAATTAAATTTCATTAAAATTCTAAACGGTGATTAATGCTCGATTAATTAATTACTTTTTTCAGCTTCCAATTTCATTGCAGTCACTGCTGTCGCGTCTTCGAAACGGTTCGGGATCCTGCTGTCCCAATAGTCCACCGATAGAGAATCTAGCCTGCTCCGACATGGCAACGCAAACCTCGCCGGCTATTTCGAGGAGTTCCAGTTTCACTTGGGTCAGCGATTGCGAATCTCCCAGGGGTAAAGGAATCCTTGAATTTTCTCCATAAATTTCTTATCCTTGTATTTTTTTTTTACCTATAACCATTCACATTTATTTCTTGCAGCCGAATCGAACCTGGATTCCCGATCCCTTCACGACGAAAGTACTTTGGATCCAGCATCCCCACAGGACACAGTGGACGACGATAATAGATCCTCATCCTCGTCCCAGGATCTTCTACAGAGCATGGACGAAATTTCTTCAGGTAGTCTGTCACCGGATACAACCGACAGAGCGTCTCCACTGGAGAGTGGGATTGGTACAGCTAGTCCACCAAGGAGCACAGATCGCAGATTGGCCAAACGTGAGTCAGTTTCTTCCATGCCAAATGGACCTGTCCTGATCACCTCGTCTCATTCGTTTTTTTATTGGTCCATAAGCAGCGTCAAGCACTGCCAAGTGTCATCGGCAGGAAACGTGGGAGAGGATTCGGCGCAGACCCTCAAAATTGAATTCTCGCTCAGATAAAACGTGTCAGGATGTCTGGATCCGAAGGGAGAGCGTTCACACCCAAACGCGAGAGAACGAGGACCTTTACTCTCAGGATGCTGTGGACAGCAGCAGTGGACTTGACGATTCCTTGCCAAGGATCAAACCATCCAGACCGACGAACTTGCCTTTAGGTAAAATAAAAAAATTAATAAAAAAAAACAGAAAATCAATAATTTTCTCTACAAATATATAATTTTCTTATTCATCTCCAGGCCTCTCGGCTACTGCCAGCAGTTCTCTCAGTTCCGGCGAATTACTACAAACTCCACCACGGGCACCTTCCTCGCCGTCTGCCGCGAGTCTGCAGCTCAAACCGGAACCTCTGCCTGTCGAACTGAGCAGCAAAAGCAGCAGCGCACCGCTTCTAGAAAATAACAAGGCGGGGAGGATCAAGCTTGAAACTGCAACGGTGAGTCGATACGAGTCGACTGTATTATTTTGACTTTTGAAAATCTTCTCTCTCTCTCTCTCTCTCTCTCTCTCTCTCTCTCTCTCTCTCTCTCTCTCTCTCTCTCTCTGCTTCTGTCTTTCTCTTTTCACGACTGCAATCATTCACTTTGCCGATTCGCCAGAACACAAGTTAAACCTGATCGCTGAGTTCTAGACACCCGATGCCCATTAATCATAGAGGAGCAAAGCGTGTATGGCATTCGGTATCGAGATTACCCCGTGTAGATACCCTTCGACCACGAGTACGCTCATTCGTCCTTGGTTGATCCATACGATCCGTGGTTATGGGACCCATTAGTCACTGCCCACATGAATCGTGTACGACATTGACCATTGCAAATGCAGGTATTTGTATTTTCACCGAGGACTACTTCTTCGAGTGGATTATAATTATTATTTTTATTTCATTCCGCCGATTAGCTACGAGGAAAATTACCACGTGCTTCGGCGATCGGTAACAGAAAATCCCGTTGAGATGATGAAAGAGTGCAAAAAGGATTATAGGAATTTTCAAAATATATTTTACCCATGGGAACCATGAATTTTGGGATCGATAAAATTTCTTAATCAGAATATAACGTTATTTGCGCCATATTATTTCCTTTTATTCCCAGGCACGTCGTAAACTCTTGTTTGCCAATAAGATTTCCAAACGAAGCGTCCCGGCGCCTCGTTTATTATCGTTAACTCCGATCTCGGCTAAACCGTCGAAAAAGTCTTTAACGAGATTTCAAGAAGTCATAGAATTTTTCAGTTGTTTCAAAATTCGTCTGCGCTTATTTTTCTGTCCGCATAATTTCACGATAGCCAGTATTATAGCTAGCGTTAATTTTCACTGGATATACATAGACTTATTCAAGGTTAGACCGGACGGCTTTGATGCTAAAAGCACCCTCTGTCCGAATGCACGGGCTGGCATTCAAATATTTTCTTTCGCTATAAAGAGCGACGCGTCGAAATGGTCGATGCCTTTTATCTAATGCTAAACTGTGCGTCGTTAACGTGATATTTTGAATTTTCCCGCGGTATCCAACGAATTCCCCCGATAACATCAGCAATGCCATTACCAGGAATCCCCGAAAGCTGATAAACGATATTTCCATAAAGTAATAGGCGAGCTTTAAAAATCTTCGTGGCTTCCGCTAAAACGTAGGATTGGCAAGGTATATAATAAAGGGTATAATGCAATATTTTTTTCTTCTACTTTGACGATTTCTGGGTAAGAAAAAAAAGGGTTATTTTCTTTTTTGACGAACTTTCCGATACCGAGAATCCTCAATGTAAAACAGTCTACCCGTATAGAAGCTAAACCGCTCTGGCATGCACGACCGAGTCTTTGCAAGAGAATCTCGAGTACATAGACGAACACGTTGGCTGCACGCGTGTTCGTGAATGATCAAAGCTAATGGACCAGTGAGCCGTGTTACGTATTAATCGGATGGTATCCTTCGACCCTCGAATAACCAGCCTGTATTTAAAGCTCAGGTGAGAGAGGATCAGCTTAGGTGTAGCGAACGAACGAGCGAGCCGATCAGGAAGGCAAAGTCTGCCTGCTCGATATAGTATAGACATTACAGCCTCCAAATAGGATTATGATACTGGTGCAGCCTACTGAAAATCTCGACTCCTTCACAGAATCGCAGAGGATCCCGCGCGATCGCCCGTTCACTTGGAAATGCGAATCTTCTTGAAAAAGGATTCTAAAGGCTGAATCGCATCTCGGCTCAAGTTCGTGTTTGTCGTTCGCGCGATATTTCTACAGATCGCTTCGTATAAATCCGTCATCTCGAAGCCGCACTTAGCTAATCGTTAAAAATAACATTAAAAGAATGCGAGAGTCATTTATCAAGCTCTTCCCTCCTATAGGATTACGACTCTTCTCGTATCGTCGTCGGGACGCCTCAAATCATTGACGACGCTTCGTAGTCCGACACACGTATAAACATGGACGCCGGCAAATGCTACCGCGTAGCTATACGTGTTTACAGAAGCTCGTAGAGTGTCGTTTTTAAAAGACTACCGAAAATTGATTTCCATCCGCGATTCTAATAATATAAATTTGATTTATCTCTCTGTTCATCCCCTTTTCGCGATACTCGCAATCTTCGCTCTCTCCCTTTGCCCCTCTCGTATATTTATATGTATTTATATAAATAATATAAATCATATAAATACATATATATATTATTTTCTACTCTAGCAATACCAACGCGCCGGATCTGCGCGTCCTGACGTTTCCCTTGGGATTCTCGATTGGTTTAGTGTTTTTGTTTTTGTTTTTTTTTTGAGAGAAATTTTTTGCAAAATTTACGCAGTCTTAAAAGAGCGCTTCCCTTTCCCGCGATATAAATGCCGAAATTTCTGGAGCGCCAACTCACTTCTTCTGACTATTCTAAAGAGCACAGATGCAGACCATTGCCGAGGTATAGTACGAGGGACGTCGGGACGTCGTGACGTCGCGACGCTTCATTGACTGTGACTTTTATTTCTTTATAAGTTTCAAATACCTCAGATAGCATCCTCCCAAATAAACATAGCAGTAAAAAAAGAAGAAAAATGACAAATTCGCGAAAAAGTGCTTCTGTGCGTTTTATTTTTTTTTTTCCAAAAAAATTTCGAAGACCACTCGAACTCTAAGAGTCTTTTGAATATCGTGAAGACACACTCTTTTATTCATATTTTATTTCATATCCTTGTAACGTAGACTGTATGCCTCAAAGACACTATATCCCCAAGGCTCCCTTTGTATCCACAAGAGTCCATGTTTTGAGTTGAGATATAAAAATTTTTTTTTTCCTTTCCAGATCCTTCAGCAACCGAGATCACAATCGGAACGACAGCTATCAGGTAAGTTCGCGAGAACAAGTAGCTCGTTTATTATTATACACAGCAAAGGCATTGAATAAGTAGTAAAAGAAATGCGGTGGCAGCGGGTTTAACGGTGAAATGTATTCCGGCGTCGTAGTTGCGTAGGCGAAACTTGTCGACAAGGCTTTACGATCCTTCGACAAGCAGCACGCGTGACAGCAGCTTCGTGCCTTCCGGATAGTTTCTTCCGTAATGCGTGACGACTGAAGAGTAACTATCGCCACTTACTTCTAATCAATCTAATCACTGCCACTACTCAAACCGTTTACAAGTCTGGTATTAACTCCGTTCCCTTCCCCATTGCCCAGTAATTTACCGCACGAAACAACTTCAGTGTGTTTCGAAAGACCGAACTGAAGTTGGCTACGACTAACGGATGCAGTCCTCCTTTAGATGGGGAATCAACTGGAAATTTAAGTAGAGTAAAACTGTCTCAGAAAGTTATGACCCGAACGGGACTCCTTGAAGCTGGACCGAAGAAAATACGTCTGATTAAAATTTTTCATTCGGAGAATTTAATGGCGACTTAAATTTCTCATCTCCAGTTAGATTACAGTTAATTATTCTTTATGTTCGCTTTGGGAGCTGCGACCTGCTTGTTTTTTTTAAGGTTCCCCAGAGTGCGGAAAAAAAGAAGAGATTTTTTCCAAAAAAAAATTTAGATACTGTTCGAGGTGATCGAATTTATTTGATTAAAGGGAAAGTGGAGCAGGACTAAAGTCCTTCTGTTCGTTCCCAATGTGTAACGTCCCTTTAATTAGCTACGGCTTATGACGGCTGAACGAAAGAAAAATATTTTCTTCAAACGCACTTCAATTTGATTTTGACTTTTTTTTTTTTACTTTTTCTCACTAATATGGCAAATCCTCGCTTTTCTTATGGACTGTACGTTCGTTGTGTAATCTAAATATTTTCGAATGAAAATTTAATCATTTATTTCAAGGGGGACCGGTTTTTAATTGACAGTTTAATTAAGGCGGCTTCCTTAGCATCCGCAAGCCAATGTCTTAAAGGTGGTCGAAACGTGCATTGCGTCTCGTTCGCGATTTCGCGATGTTAATTGAAACTTTGAGGGTGAATATTATTGCTCTTTAAAATTCGCGAGGAAAAATATATATGTCTATACATATATATATAGTATATATACATATATTAGCAGGAACGATTTGTTTCGCACGGATTATGCGATACCTCTAGCTTGTAAACGAAGCGACTGTTTCCAGTCTTACTTAAAACTTGGCAGAGTCGCAAAATTTTACGTGGCAAAAAATCGCATATTCGTTTCGCGACAGACGGCACATCTGTTTTCGATAACCATTTGAAAATTATATGAAAAAAGTTTTCATTTCTTCGCGGCTCGTTAACTTTTCTTAACATTGAATTTCAACTAGCGCCCCCTCCCCTCCCCCACCGCCCCCTCCACCCTCCTCCTACTCCTCCTCTCACTCAAAATTTACAGAAGAAACTTGCGTGACATCCTCGACTCTTTTTTACACGTACTTTTTCGAATTATAAATAGAGAACGTATATTGGGATCATTCGGTAGAACGCAGATTTGACGCAGCCTCCCATCTTCTTCTTACGATCCTGGACCTCAGATTGCTGGAAGCCAAGCACGACGCTCTTGTTGTCCGATCACGAGATTATTCGAAATTACCTCTGTGGAATATTATAGCGCAATTCAAAATGAAAAATCTTACGAGAAATATACGTGTAAAAAATTAAATTTGAATGTCTTTGAACTGCGTAGAAGATCATTAATCAAAATGAAAAAATGTCGAACCGAGCTTGCAGGCTGTTGCGTGTAAAATTAGTTAACGTGAAAAAAAATTTTCTTTCTGTCTTATTACGATTATTAAAAATTAATCGTAATTAAAATATCAAAAGCATATCGAAATTCTTTTGGCGCTAATGAACCGTTCCTATGTATAGTCATCTCCTCGTAGAAATTTCTCCTGGAGCCCGGACCCAGCGGCACGAAGCAAATGGCTATCCTGGCGAAACGATAATTTTACGCTGATGATCGAAGCATAAAATTATTCGTTCGTGATGGATACCGAGAGTCCCCGTTCTATGCCGATGGAAGATTGTGGGATTTAATTATTCTTTACGACACAGCGTTAAAACGTCCCACGGATCATGGAAATTACGACGTGAGATCCTGTGCAGTAACGAGGAGATTTTTCTTACCTTTCTTCGTGGGTAAAAAACGTCGATTTGACTTGTTGCACCGATATTGATTTTTATCCAGTCGAATTTCACTTTGCTCGAAACTTTGAAAAGTCCCGGTGGGAAAGTCTTTGTTCTCTCTGCTACCTTCCTGTTCAGCAGCTGAGAAAGTGAGGCTCCCGTTCGTAAGGAAGCATTTTCTATTCCAGTGTCCCTGCACTTTGCTGGGGCCAGCAGACGTTCTAAAGAACCTGACTTATCGAGTATCTGAATCCAAAAACGTGAAAATTTGTAAAAATTTTCGTTCCCAGGAGACACTTTGAAATTTTGAAATTTAAATGAAAAATTTTGAAAATTTATTATACCGCTGATACCACCACTCCTTTACAAATGTCGCAGCTCATAAATTATCGAGGAATTGTCAAAGCGGTGGGTCTCGATACCAGCAGGTGTTGCTTGTGCGGTAAGACGACGTCGAAAAAAAAAGAGCGTCGGGACGCTTGCGCTCCCTCGCACGAGCCATGCTGTGTATCCATAGAAGCCAGTCGTCGCTATCACGAGCTCGAGGCAGCAACTCGCGCAGTACAGAGTCA
This sequence comes from Calameuta pallipes, assembly GCA_030142375.1. NCBI lineage: Eukaryota > Metazoa > Arthropoda > Insecta > Hymenoptera > Cephidae > Calameuta > Calameuta pallipes. Next base: position 55,203 of record JARQSW010000377.1, on the reverse strand, counting down.
GCATCCACGCGACTCGACTCGAGTCTCTTACTTGTGGATTCCCCTTGTCGATCCTAAACCCAAAGTGCGTTTCAGAGGTTGAATTGCCGTGAATGTGGATTTTCAAAAATTTTCACGTGGACAGGGAGGGGGGCAAGTGTTACTCGAATTGGTTGAGGGGTGAATTGAAAACGTGAATTTAAGGCTGATCCACAGTAACGCGATACAGAGTCGATGGGTCTTGGGCAAAGTTATAGTGCGATTAACAAATATAATATATCTCTTTATCCGATTATTGAAATTCCAATGGATCGCCTATTGGAGAATCGTCAAGGTTTCCTATCCAAGCTCGTATGCAGTGATTACGTTACGTTACGGTTTATGGTGGCAAGGTTTGTTTATCGCGGGGGCCTCTCAATGACATGTGGTGCAGGGTCTTCGTTATCGAGGGAAATAGAAATTCATGGTCGATCCTCCTGTCGATTATAGATCGCCTTGGTGGACGGTGACACTGGTGACGGTTCGCTTGGCACAATTTCATTCCTGATCATTTATCGAAGCTGCTGACAGCTCGCCTTCTCCTTCCTCTTAATCTATTGCTGCTGTTTCTGTTTGCTAATAATCTTCAAAGATTTATCTTGTATCGAGCTAACAACAACAACAACAAAAAAACAGGAAAATTACGCGAATAGGCATATACGAAACAGACAGTTTCCTGGTAGGAAGCTACTGCGCGAAAAAACAGTGCAATTTTTTTGCATTACTTTTTTTTCGCACAAGTGCCTTCTTCTCGGTGAAAGTGGGACGAGCGAAGTTTACACTAGAAACGAGAGACGCGGTTACGAACGACGGGCACCTCCTACCCTATCAGGAGTCTACTGAAAATTTGACGAATCTGACGTTGGCTGTTTTGGTCGGTTAGATAATTAACGGTTAATTAGTAGCGCATCTTTTACGCGAATCGGTAATTTAGATACGTTTGAAATTTCTTGAAGAATTTTACGTGGGAAATTTTATAGAGAAATTAAGGATGTATTGGACGATCGAATATTCTTACGCGAGGGTAAACGAAGGGATAGAAATTTTATATACTTCAAGGATTATCGATCCCTCTTAACCCTTTTCGTTTTATTATCTTCCCTGTTGCGTCTGGTTATCGTGAAACTTTCGACCGTCCCGACTGTCCACACGTGCCTCGCGCGTCTTCACCCCCCACGGCCATTTGTCGACCTAAAAGATCCTCTGTAAAAGCGTGGGAGTCCGGTTTTACGTGTAAAAATAAGATACGTCGCTTAACCAGAGCTTTCGTTATTTATTATCAGGGATAAGACTGAATAAAATTGAAGCCTACAGATTGAATAATAATTCCTTATCTTCCTACGTTATCTCACTACCCCCTTCTTAGGTTCCTTCCAAGCGCCAATTTTTTTTTCCCAGTAAAAATAACATTTCCTCACGTCGACCCACTGACTCAAAGTGCTTTCCAAATATAAACTTTCCACGCACTTCCTCCATTGCCGCTACGTACACTCGGGTCAGACTCTTTACGTTACAAAGGACAATGGAAGCGCGTGGCAAAAGTCTGGCAAAAGTCTGGAACAAGCGGGGCGACGAGAGACGCGGAGCTGCTCGTGTCGCTTTTTACTTTCTTAACGCGCGAACGCTGTCGCGGCGCATTATTTCCCGATTGCCGGTTCCGACAAGGCCAAATAAAACAATAAGCAATTTGTCATCTTTGTCCCTTTGTACACGGGTCCCTACATGCCTAGAATCTTTTTTTGCAGACTTTTTTTCCCTTTTTCCTATCGCCCGCCTCCCTTGGTCCTCAGCCGCGTCAACCTATGTCTGACCGCGTGTCGGTCCCCGTACCTTATTTATCGTTATGAATTCAAATACCGTAGCGACCCTCTTATAACGTCGTTGCTGGAAATTTTCGCCTACAAAAGCCTCCAATCACGCAAATTCAACGTTTATGCGTCATTTTATTTGATTTTTAGAATTTTTTTTTTTTTGCTACTCTGATTGGCACATAGACCCATGCAGAATTACGTTGATCTTATCGCGAATCGAATCCGACTCTCGGCTTATCATTGCTTCGGCATCTCGGGAAGCGATCGATGCGTAAAAGATTAAGGTGAAGTTTATTGAATTTTCTCGATCGAAATTTTAACCAATTTACGAGGATTTCGTGTACAACTTATATTTGAGTGCATTGGGACTGCAGAGAAAGGCTTTGAGATTCAGAAGAAAACCGTTGATAATTCTTATCGAGAAACACGCGTAGCCGAAGGTCAGCGTTGATTAATTCTTAATCGAAAGTTTCACCGATTCGCCTTTTTGTACAAGCAATTCGAAACGTGTCAGAAATCTTGACTCACTTTTTGGCTCGGGAACGCGTGTTTAAAATATTGCGCAACAACTGTCTTACTCACAACTTAAACTACTATTGGCAATTTTTCTCCTTCGTCGTACAGAACGTTTTACTCCCGTTTCTCCTATGACCTTCCGAAGCGGCAAGCAAATTCGTTTATTTGTCCTATTCGCTTCCTGCGCGGCTCTTAGTTATATTTAAAAAAGTGTTGTTGGATGATTAATGCTTTTTCTCGGCCGTCACGTAGTCCGAATACAGTCAGACTCGTGTATGAGAGTTACGTGTTTTCGTACTTTGCAACAATAAAATTTACCGATTTTCGAAATTCTCTAATTAATCGACTCGGGACTCCGTCAGATCCAACAATTTCCGAAAAATTAATCAGAAATTCGAAAAAGGTTTTATCTTCTCTCCGATCGCGTGAAAACTGTGAAACGCTTTTTAATGTTTTTTTTTTATCTTGCCTAATGCCGCTTCGTTTCCCTTAATTCGATATAAATAAGCCTCCTGAAAAATTCTCGATCTTTTTTTATCGTAATCAGAGCTGTTTACCAATAACTTCCAAAATTTCGGTTCAGCCGTCGAGAGAAATTATAGATCCTGTCTGCAGTATCAAAATTCAATCTGGACCCGTAACCCTATCCTCGTTATCACAATATTTCAACATACAAATATCGATCTCCTCTAATTGACACTTCATAAAGATTTTCAATTGTCCCAGAGAGACACGGGTTTTAATAAACCGAATCCTCAATGGCTCTTTCATCATATCTCGGAGATGACAAGATGTAAAGTGACATCTTCGCCGTGGACTCTCAGTGGCAGCCATTCTCAAGGCTCTGCGAATCGATTTGCTCTCGTCGCAGGAGATATGAATAAAATATAACGTTGAGCTATCTGTAAGGCCGATCGGTAGGAATCTCATTCGGCTCCTTTAAAGTCAGCATCCACAAGGAGAAAGGCAATTTTCCCAGTACGAATTTCACTCTTCGTCATGAAAATAAATATATGTATACCTACACCATTACGTGATACAATCGTGCATTGTACATACAATTAGTAGTGTACAAAGAAAATTTATCAAAAATTCCAGAGCCCTATCTGTAATTCCGTAATGGTTACTCGTAACCATTAGATAACCTACAGTTGGTAGGATTGTTGGTTGTAAAAACAAGTAAACACTACAAACTGACTTCCGATAGACTCGACTCGCTCCCATTAGTTGGCTCGTTAGGTTGTTAGCCTGATCTCTCCGTAACAATGTGGGCTGCCCGATCGCTGCCGACACCCCGAGAAAGTGCGACGATTTGCATAAACAAATGCTCCTTTTAATTCCTTTGCGTGATCTTGGCACGTTTAACGAGCGTGCATCATACAAACTGGCTGTTATGCTCGTGTTCTTCTTGTTTTTTGCCGTGGAAATATTTTTCATTCTTCTTCGTGCAAATCGATACGACCAATCCCTGCGGAATGGATTCCGCGATGATCCTCTTGTGTATGGATGACGGCGAATAGCACAGAGAGATTCAGTGCGGATGCTGTTCCCACGGGAGGAAATCTCTGGAGAAGATTTTTACTGGAATCTGTAGGAACTTCCGGAAACTTAAAGCGCGCGTATCGTACGGAGAGTCGTCGAAATGCAATTGGGCCATTCAGTGGCGCGGATACGTTTCACAGGAAATTCAATCGAGTCCGGCGTTTCCGGAAGCGCGAGGAATCGTCGCAAGAAATTCTCGCAGGATGAAATTGAATTGGACGTGAAACCGGAAAGGAATAGCGAAAGTGTTCGGTCGCTACGTGCGCTACTGGATGCTGTTTTTCTAACCTCGTTAAAGGATTCTCTCGGTCTTGATCTTAATCAGATAACTTACGTGATACAAATGTAGGATTTCCACTCGTCTACTCGAAGCTGTAAAAATTTTTTAAATAAATCGTCATTGCTTTTCTGCACATCCAGAAAGGGCAAATTAACTAAAATTTCAGATTCGCTTACGCGAGCTGTCGAATTCGCGAAATTTTTGCAAACGTCTAAATATAAGTAAATTTTCGACCAGACTCTTTGGCGCTGGACCACGACCTCCTGGAAATCCTGGTTTATCTGTTTCCCTGCTTTTGGATTTCCCAGTCGTTACGTTCATCTCCCGTTTACGTTCCTTTTTATCACCATAGGCAGATGCGAGCAGCAGATGCACGTGAAACGCACTTGGTTTAATCTGCACGGTGTTAAAATCTTATCGGACTCCGACTAAGCGACCAGCCTGAAGGAATTAAGATCTGGGTCAGAGGTCAGGTGGGATGGACCATATCCATCACGTGGGAATTAGTATTCGTAGCAAAAGAAATTTATCAAGGATATTACGAAGTCGTTTGCCCGTGTACAGTGAGCTCAGGAATTTCATTTGAAAATAATTACGTTCTGACGTCACATCGTTAATTAGCATTGACGCTGCAAAGACTTTTGCACGATCAGGACTTCCCCTTTGTCCTCCCTCGCCTTTTTGTTGTCCGTTTCACGTCACTGCTCGACGCTCGCATCCGCCCACTGTAATTGTTTCGAAGCTCGTTAGCTGTACCGGGACTTGTCGTGAAAGCATTTTTATCTGGGCCAACTAACAGCTGGAAAATTACTAGAGAGACAGTCAGTTGGATTTTCTGCAGTGAAACTGTTAGGCCTCAAATGGGCTTTCTATGTTCACCAATTGGACTTTCTTTCGGGACAAAAGACATTCGAGCGACTCTGCAGGCAGTTTTTTTCCGGTCGATTCCTCTTAGTGAATTTATTGCACTTTTTTTTTCTTCGTCTTCGTTAAGAATATCGAGACATTAAATCGCTGATTAATTTTCCACCAGCAAGTATAAAGCAATTTCGTTTAATCGAGGCGTAAAATCCCAGAGTCTAGTCGTCTAATGGAATTTCGAAGCCGCGAGCGATTTCGTTACCATAAACAGCAGTTACGCAGTCGTTATGTTTTTATTGCTGGACCTGTAAACTTTTATATTCTTTAGAGATCTACTTCCGGCGAATCTCAACTTTCGTACCTGGCAAAGCATTCAGCCCAAAAAGCACTTTTAGCGGAAAGTGGTAAAATCAACAGGAGACACGAGGAAGAAAGAAATATCCGCTCGGCAATTTATTTCGGCTTCCATTTTTTTTTTTTCGAAAATTTAAGAGAAAAAGTCACGTTTTGGGATTCGGTCCACGGATTTTCCTACACGGATTCCTTACTTGCTTTAACCGCGTTAAACAATTTTACGTCTTCTCCTTTTACGATTTGACCTCTCTCTCTCTCATCCCTTATCACTGTTCTTATCAAAATTTTATTTATTTCCCTCCTATCGCACTTTTCGCTTTTTTCACGCTACAGAGATCGGATATATCGAAGCGATCAATTATCCGTGACTCGTGTCCATCCGTAATTCGCAAGGCCGAATAAAGTAGTAAATTTTGTCTCCGGCCGAATCGCCGTAAAATCGATGGACAATGAAAATACGCCTTGCGCGTCGCAGAGTCGCTGGGAACGTAAATTACGTGTCAACCAGGAACGAGTGTTTGGTGTAGAAAAACTAAAATCTTCAAAGTGCTGAATCTTCATGCCTACGTACAGTGCTGACTGAAAGTGTTTTTTTCCTGGGACAAAAGTGCCAAAAAAAAAAAGAGTCCCCGAAGAAAAATGGCGAGTGAGGAGGGTCAAACGAGCGGGTCGACCGCGGCATCTGGAAATGTCGAGGAAACCGGAAGTCAAGGTGCCAGGAGAATGTCGCACTTCAAGGAGTACAAGTTCTTTCGAAGCTTCAGTGCCAAAGTTGAAAATTGGCCAATGCGGAAGGCCGAGGCACTTTGGCGACGGATGCGCGAAAGGAAAATCGCAGGTATCGAAAATCAGTTCTCGCATTTATTCACCCTTTGACCTTACGTGAATTTTCATTGGCATCCATTGATAAGGAGATACGGAAAATTCCAGTTGGATCTTTGTTATTTAATTTTCTTATGCCTCATGGACGATTTTCACGTGTAGGTTCGGATAACCCCTCCCCCCCCCCCTCTCCAAATCATAACTTTTTTATCGTAAATCCTGATTTTGCCTCAAAGTTCACTGCGGTCCAATCAGCTACGTGCTCGGTCGAGATCGACTTCGTGAAAATAACAGTGAACGGTCGCGCTCGACGTGAAATGGCGAATTGATTTTTCTGTTTCTCAACGGACTCGCTAGACCGCAAAACCAACGTCTCGCAAGAAGGTCGAGGTGAGATATTTAATGAAACGAGAAATCAGGCTCGCTGGTTTCGGATAGTCATGCTGAAAATTTACCATTTCAATCTCACGCTTGTCTCTTTGATTTTTCATACGATCACGCTTACTTTAAAGATATTCAGATTTTTATGCCCTTTGGCAGCGCGTATTACGCCCGGGAGGACCCTTGATTTTCAGATATAAGAAATCCGAATGTGTCCGAGGGAAACGACGGAAATACACGAAGCGCGAAGGCTACCGTGTTTTTACCATAAATTTTTAATTCAAAACCTCCGAATTTCGTGCGAACATATTTATCTGATGAAAAAAAAAGTTCTTCGATCGTATTTTCTATTTTCATCACTAATCGCCGATTAGTTTATTTCCTACATAGCGAATATCGTGCTAAGCGAGGGTTAAATTCATTCTGGCAATTATACTGACACGCGAACACAGTACGATGCTGCCTACTACCGCCTACCCGCTTCCATCGGCACGTAATCCTATCCTATCCTGTCCTATCCTTATAATATTGATCGTACTTGGAAAGGAGACTTTAAATGGCTAAACGCGTTATTCATGAGAACCGCCCGCATCGGACCGACTGTGTATTTTAGATTAACCTCGTTATATAAATATTAGCAATTTTCTTATGTTATGCAAATACGTAGCATTGCGAAACACACTTTCCCAAACCCAAAAGCAGCTGCGACCTATAACCAGGCTAATGGAAAATTCACATCCCTCAACTGACTCTGACTCATCCAGACCTTGACATCCTCTCATCTTATCACGTCCCAAAGTACAGCACGCACAACCTTTGACAGATTACGAATCAGACCAATAATTCCTTAACCCTTTAACATTCATCGATTATCGACTTATCGTGCACGCGACTTCTTACCTTTTTCATTCGATTCCTATTCGAATATATTGACTCGATATCAGTTGCTGCGTATCACTCTGGTGACCCACTTCCGGTTTTAATCACTTTTCGTCTTGGTTGTTCCTGTATTTTTTTTACATTAAAATTCCAATATTATTCATTTTATTTCGATATTTGTAACTCGCCCTTTTCCCCTTCCTGTCAATGTAGTCTTATCTGGAAAAATTTTGGAAAAATTAAAAAAAAAATTTAAATAAGGGAAAATTTCAAGTTAAGAGATACGGTATCAGTCAGGCTCGATATATCGATGATACTCGGATGCTGGATCGAGGGGGTCCAGAAGGGGGTTGACATACGACTCCCCTTTTTAATGGGAGCTACACGTCGTATTCAAAGTCCTCGACTCCGTCTACTTCCTCGGCTTATACGCACGTCATTTATTAATCCAAGATGTCATGAAATATGCTCCCTTTAAATCAAGCTGGAAACATTTGTCACGTCGCTGGGCGTTCGGAATCCAATGTGCTGGTCGAGGCGGAACTTGTGAATGATGATTCGGTCGACGAACACGTGTTGCTGAAAGATCCTTGGACCGTTGAAATTGAATAAAAAAGAATCCGCATTGTTTTTCTTAAATTTCTTTCGCCTTGCTTAACTCGTCGTATACATAATTATTGTCATTACGATCAGCTGTAAATTTAACATGAAATATCGAGGTCTGACGGATTTATGAATTTTTGCGATTTCCTTTTTTTTTTTCATTTCCTAAACGAACGAATTTATTACGTCACGCAGCATTTACGCGAGGATCTAGGTCAATATTGCTGACAGGAACAAACGCTCGTTTCATTTGGATATCTTTCAGCTATTGCACAACGTGTCCAGTTCAATTATTCCTTGACAATATTCCCCAGTTGAATAACACTGTCGTGCCTGGTATCGACTACGAGGCAGATCAAGAGAGATTCTAGCTATTTTAAATTGCTTAATTGGGAGCTATCGAGTTTTACTTATTTATCCTCTGTCCCAAGTAAACACGCGAAATTCCACTGATCCTCTGGGGTTTCATAAAAATTTCAACAATTTCCAAGCCTGTCGCTCCCTTCGATAAAACGACGTCCTCGCACTGTCAGGTTTCACCTGTTGCTTAAAAACTATGTCATAGTTCTGTTTTACCACGGGAGTAATTTTTTTTTTACGTCCAGAAACTTTCTTACCTCCGTTCTCACCATATTGTCTCGTATCTCCCTGTTGGCTCTGCATTTATCAATGTATATATCTATAGACGTCTCAGTCGAAATGTGCTATGCGACGTCGATTCTTCTCGAATAACAATCGATGGTCGCACCAAACGTCACACACGATCCACGCATCTGAAATACGAGAGTCGTAAACAGAATGCTCGGCGCGGCAACGGAGAATCCCAGGCTTTCTCGTGCGTTCCTTAAACCACTTGACATTGCACTTATTGAGTGGCGCGCATGTCGCCCGGGTCAATCAGTCGTAAAAGCAAAAGTCGTTGCACCCATGGCGAGCGATCGAGGAGAGTTTAAAAAAAAAAAAAGAAGAGAACAAAAAAATTCAAAAAAGATCAAAACAAAGAATTGGTCACGTGGAATCGTAAAAAAATCTCCTTTACGATCTCGTCCTGCAGCTTCAATCTTCTTTTCTTCTTTTCCTCCTCCCCCTCCTTAACTCGAGACCGAAAGCATCAACTGAAATTCTGCCGGTTGTTTCGCGTCCCGCAGCACTCGTTCGCGTTGTCGTTAGAATCCTTAAAATATCCTCGAGATTTTCGGCAGCGCTTCTCGGGATCCTTTATTGCGACGGACGATAAACTTGCCCGAGTCTCGTCCTCCAATTAGCCGCGGAATCCCCAGAGGATTTCGACCTTTCCTAGACTCGAGGTTTATTTTTTGCGATTTTACGAACTTCACGCAGGGATCGTCGTGCTTCTCGTTCTTTTTCGAGATAAGAGGATTAGGACCGTGACGTCATTGCCGCAATGTCGTCTAACGGAAAATTCATCGTTTGTTTTACTTTTTTTTTTTTTATGCAAAAATTGTACCGACGGTCTACTCAGCGAGTTCGTGCAGTAAGAATTAGAAGAACGAAGGGGAATTGGTTATTTTTGCGTAAAACAATGAAATTTCCTTCAACAAAATCGAACCCTGTCTTTCGTCAATTTTGAAGCGCGACTCTGAATTTTCGATTTACAGGATAAAACAGAGTGACGAGCACAGTTGTTTGATCCTTAAAGGAAATTACGTATTCTCGAACTTCCGTTCAATTTTCTCAAAGCTTACGTATACTGCTTTCCGTTACTATTATGTTATCGAGTATCTCCGTAAAACAGCATCAGCATTGCCATTACCATCGCTACCTACTCTGGGAGCGTCTGGACCAGCAAGACTGGGACTAAGACTCCCGCTAGCACTACCCATTCCCATTAGCAACATCAGCAACATCAGCAACATCAGCAACATCAGCAACGTCAGCAACGTCACCTTCGACCACACCGTCTCTCGCTTTGCCCGCCTGAAATACGTTAACGATTATATGCGTGTTATGGAAATACGTTTAGGAACGACGATTGTAAACACATCGCATCTAGCATAGTGAAGCGTATGGGAAAACACGTATGGCTGGACTCCATACATATATATATATAGGGTGTTTTATAGTTTATGTTTTACATTCCGAGAGACTGGCGCCGTACGTGTCTCGAGATTTACAGAATTAATAGGCCCGTAATATGTCAGATACCTAGCAACTTCATCGCCAGATTATACGTATGACTTTTCAGATCGATCATACATTTTTTTTAAATTCAAATCTCTCAATTTTCATAGTTCCATATAGGCACGTTCACACGGAGAACCCTGTCGTTTAATTTAATTGTTCGATATTTATGGCACTGAATTATATGGGCAGGGGGGAGGGGAGGGAGGTTACGCACCCACCAATCAGAAAGGGAGGAGTTAGGGAAGATTTGAGGGAAACATTTTTTTTTTTTTTTTTTGGAAATTATATTTCCCAAATTCTTTTGATGATAGGAACAATGATAAAATCCTGATGATCTATAAGGAAACCTCGTGGATATCATAGTATTTGGGGTGTAAGCATATCTGTACATATGGTCGTACTAAGCTCGTGAATTTATTTGTGGAAGCTCCGAGAGCTTATAATAGATCACAATATAAACCGGCCCCTTCGGTGCTGCATCAAAATCCCACAGTTCGCACGAGCTTTGCTGCTTGTTTGTCTTGAGAAACGTGCTTCTGGTCACCACTAAGTAGTCCTTGGATAAACTCGAACCCGACAGAATGAACGGTTTATTTTAGACATCGTCCCGCCGGACGAAAAGCACCATAACGCCGCGTGAAAATGACTGAGGCTACTGTGTAGGACGTTCCCGTAGCTTTATACGTGTTTCCATAGACGCTGGCCTCCTAGGAATCGTGGCTATTTTATAAATTTTCGAGCCGAAGAAAGCGACAGCTGTTGAACTTCGATCGGAGCTTCGAGTTCTCCTCGCGGCAGTATATCTCAATTCTGTAATATATCGCGAGGAGGAAGGCACAACGTGGCTGCCCTGCGCAATGGCTCCAGGGGGTAAAAAAGCATCGTTAGGAGGAATTATGGTTTAGAAAGTTTCTACGACTGGAAGGCATATCTATTTCTATCTCTCTCTCTCTCTCTCTCTCTCTCTCGTGTAACAGCTCCGAGCGTCTAACAATATAGTGAATTCACAGCTGAGAATGTCGCCGGACATGAATACGGAAACGCGCGAGCGAAGTCTTGAACAATGGAAGAAAAAGAGTATTTCGAGTCCGATTCGAGCGCAGCTGCTGTTGCTTTTATGCTTTGGCTTTGTCGTTTATGATTGGCGAAATTCAATCCAGATTAGTATTGGCATTGGACGAAATGCGAAATTTACCTTTTTCGTAACTCTGCGTGACCTTTGGCACCAATCGTGATTATCGTGACTTTAAACGGGCCGGATATCGCGTTTATCGACAAATCGTACGAATCCGTCGGTAACGACGTTAAGAGACCCAAGTACGTTTGCGATCCGCAATCTGAGTCGCCTGTACCAAAATTAATCGTGCGCAGCATCCGATTGGCAGAAAAGTTTGTTCTCGTCGCGAAACGAAATGAGGGGACGGCGAAAAGCGATAGAGGGGAAAAGAAAGCAATAATAAGGTCGATGCTATCTGAACGGGCGGGCAATGAATAATTTCATATGTCAAATTCGTTCGAATTTGCAGCCGATCCAGCCCTGTCATATAGGAGCCTTCTAATGGGAGATTCTAACGTTCGCTCGTTCGTTGGCCAATTTACCGTGGGCCATGTTTGGCCCAGCCAATTTCCAAGCTCGGAATGAGTTTGGTCATGAGTCAAGGGTCAATGTTGACAGTCGCGGCAGACAATGGGGTCAGAAATTGGCAGGATGGATAATGGGCATCGTCACGATAGACTATAGGGGTACGGGAGGTCACGTTATAACGACGATCAACGTACATTCGAAAGCTACACTGGTTCTCAAATTCTTTCCTTTTTTTTTTTCTTTTTGAGTCACGCTCCTTTTTCGACCGGGCATTGCCTTACTCCCGTATACACAGCATTCCGCCGGGAACGGAACACGAACTCCGTCCCAGCAGACTATCGACTCTTTTCACGTTTCTCTGCTCGAGCTGTCGTGACTGCGTATAGAAGCGCTGAGAATTCTTTTTGAAATTTACAAGCTTTCCCGCCATCGAGAAACGAAATTTCCACTTCGGATATTTGGCTGTTTCACTTTTGCGAGCATTTAAGTGAAAACGTTTCATTTTTTCTAAACTTTCATTTTTAATAACCAAAAATTCACGAGAAACGCAAATTAATAACGTTTTCTACTTTATTGTCGCAAAAAATCGTAGCTCCTAGGATACAAGGCAGCACAGTTCGAGGCATAAAACACAAGATTTGCACTAATTTATATAATTCCACATTAAACTTTCTCCGTGGTCTTTTTCTTTAATAATTTTTTTCCCTTTTCTTCAACCCGACCCGCAATAGTAATAGTGTTTACGGGCATTTCTGCCTCTTATGAATTCTTAGCACGTTCCCGCGTCGCCATAAATTATAGAAAGTGCGATAACCAATGGCAACGGGAATCGTTGGCTGCGTTTAAGTTGGTCGAAAAATCCGATCGCCAGTTCACCGAGGGGACTGTGCGATATTCTAGGAAAATTAATAGTACGGCATATCGGCGACAGGTGGCGGGACATTCGCTATTTCACTTATACCCTCGCTCCGTAAATATTTTCGTTTGACCGACGAAGACGATTCTTCACCCGGAGGCTCGATTCCTTAAGGCCAATCACGCAGGCTTCGTTCCTTTTCTCGGCCGTTTCGTTTCTTCGCTTCTTCGACTCTTCTTCCTATCTGCTGCTTCAACGAGAATTCCAGTACGCGTTAACGTGTTATTATCAGCGATTAATCTCGGCAGACGCGTCGCCGAGTGCGTGAAAGCACAGGAGGATTTATCGCCGTCGGAGATTTCGACAGTCGGCATTACTGTGCGGCGAGGCTTTCGTGAAATTGCAATAACGGATCCCCGGTAAAGCTACGGAATGAAGATATAATTATTCGAGTAAGAAATAACAAAGAAAAAATTAATAACAATCTCTGCCCTTAAGAACGCTCGTTTGCCAAAGGTCAGTCGTGGCGTCGCCGATGAACGCAGCAGACGGAAAGATTCTTCAGCTCGAGTCTTATTGACTCAGGGATTACGGAACGTACAGCCCAGATAGCCGCCTTTTGACTTTAAGCTGCCTGTGAGAATTGATATAGACAAATGGCTTGGGTTTGATATATTTATTGATTATTGGGAAGTGTATATTTTTACACGGTAAAGGCTAAACGCGCCGGTGAATGACGGATGGGCAAAGGGCAGATCAAAGAGGAAGGTGGATAGCCTCCCGTTAGGAAAAGTAAACCTTTTTACTGGATCTTGGAATAACCAAAGGAAATTCAGGACGCCGCGGCTATGAACAGCGAAGGACCAAGGACCCCATGGGCCACCGGAGAATCAGTGAAATTCATACTCGATCCTTATCATTATCTTTGATACTTTATACTTTGCCTTAGTAATTTACCGAGGCGACGTGTTCTTGTTTTGTTCCTTTGAAAATTGTAACGCTCACTTTCTACGCTATTATATACGCTCTCTCATGCAAATCGCCGGATTTATTATGGCGAGGGCGGGTATGCATATGAGCTCGAGTCTACTTTTCGCGACGCGATGCCTCTACGTGAAATAAAAAAGGGCCTGCGCGATAATTCTCTGTCTTGAGAGACCCGCTACCTCCTCCCTGCCTCCCTAGTCAGCCGCCATTTTCACGCCATTGTCTTTCGCAGCCACGTGACGAATTTCGAATTGCACAATCACCCAAAGAGTTTAAACGAAAATCAGCTGGTTCCGTGTAACTCGCAGGATGCCAACGTACGTCCTGTCGAAGTTCGAAAATTTATCGAAAAATATTCATTTACTCGTCGCACTTTAACTCTCATTTAAGACGATCTTACGCGAACCGGTAATACACCATGAAAATTTAACGGCGTGTTCGAGAACTTTTCAAGAACACCAGCCTCCGCCTTCCTACGTCCCATGAAAATCTTTCCTGTACGATTAGGCAAACTAGAAGCTACTTCGCGTTCCTCAGACAGTTTACTCGGTTTCGTGAAACTCTAACAAGTTTTACATCCCAAGAGGGATTCTCGGGTAGTCACACATTTTATTTTGATACTCGAACAAGAAACTCGACAAGAAGCTACACTCGACAGTAGCTTTCGAAGCGTTTACGAACGTTACGAAGAAACTTCTAGACTCACCATTGTAATCCCACTGCAGCAGTCGCCATATTGCTAAAGTATATCCGTTGGCCATTCAAACATAACATTGCCAACGCTAAGAAAATTCAAACACCAGACACAACAGACATCCAGTAACTATATACTTCCGTGGCGGAACTGACGTAACGGTTAAAGGCTCAGTAGACCAGAGACGCATAAGAGGCAGAAGTATTTCCCGTGCCTGCCTATAGGCAACACGCTTCACTCCCGAGCAACATGGCTGCGCAGTCGTTCTAGCAATAGAGAATCGCGTGACGAGTCAAGTAGTTGCCGGCGCATCGGGTTGCCACCTGGTGGTGCGGAAGGAAAGCAACCTTTACGTGTCGACCCTCTTCTATCAGGATGACAGGAGGTTGGTTAGACATTATGAAGGCGGACGCGTAAAGGGACGTGGAGCAAAGTATAGGACTAGAGGTTATGTAGGGCACGAGGTACGTACATAATATTCGATATCGCTTCTTATTCTAACCTATCAAGAAAAAACGATCCATTCCTACTTTATCCTGCAATATTACGCTTTGCAAGACCATCGGTTTCTGGATGCGATCAATGCAATTGGAAATTATTACGGGTTATCGGACTGTATAATTTAATCGATGCCTACGGATAAACGATAAATAATTGATCCAATTTTCTGTTAACATTTCGGCACATTGTACTGTTCTACATATATAACTTGTATACAAATTCACTTCTCAATTTCTCGTCGAGCTACATTATTTCTTTGAGCTTTTTTGTTTCTTCTTTATTCATTACTTTCTTTCTCTTTTCTCTTCTCTGGGCACATTCGAGTCTTAAGACGTAATTACGTAGAACGTAATCTCGCTGCGTCTGCGTCCCATTTCTTAGCTACATTAACCAGAAGCGTTTTCGTCCTCTTTACGATTACGATCGGCTTACGCCTTTCATCGACGTTTTACTTTCGTCTCGTTACTTCATCTTTTCATTGGAGGAACATCGCTTCCTCCTCGACGCTAACTGATAAGACGATACTTATAGGGGATAAATGGACGTTCGAAAATTATTCGCTGGGAAGTTCGCGTCTTGAACAGAAACTTCTCTGGGTTGAAACAGAGACGTCTCGCGGACGTCGTGCCAAAAGGTCAGAGTCTGAAGATTCCCTAGTCGAAAGATCAAATTGGCGACCTGTCGTCGGATGTTTTCGCGTCTAAAAGTGACCAGGCAAATCGCTCGGTCTTTCGTCAGGACAAATTCTAAGTGCTCTTCTGTGTTCTTCGGCATTACAGCAACCGGAAACTCCCAGCTGACAAGAGAAGGAAGAATACAAATGACAACTAGTCAGATAGCGCGTCCGCCGTAAACACGTTTTACTTTCTTTTTTCTTCCTTGGCAAAACTACGTTAAACAAATGCATACATATTATAGTAGTAGCAAAAAAAAATTTTTTTTTTTGAATATTTTCAAAAAATCATTTCGTCATCTATGTTTTTCCTAAATATAAACAGGTATACCTATCCCTTCCTTTTGAAAAAAGAAAAAAGTTCTTTCTAAATCGATATTTCGAGTTGCTACGTCATGACAGATACAGATGCAGGTTTTACGGAGGACATAAAGCCGTGAACACACAGCCCAAAGGAGTGACCATAAAGCACCGTTCTTTACTCACGCGATTCGCCCCCTTTAGCGGCGCATCCCATTTCCATAAATTAATTACTCCAATGACATTCTCACATGACTGTTTAACCAACACAGTGCTTATACCGTGTGCCTTTGAAAGGACGAGCGTCAGTTGGCTTCCCGTAAACTTTGAAATCCACCGTAAGGGCTTCTAAATATTGTCGGGATGCAGCTTCCGGTTTAGCTCTATGGACCATACAGCAAATCCAGAATTATCTGCTCCCGTATCCTTTCTATTTCTGTGCAAGACTGGGTCACGTTACGATCTCTACTAAATTAGACGAACGTTAAGCCACTCTTTTATGAAAATAAAAATCTTTTGAAATTTCTTTTTTTTTTCCTTCTTCTTCTTTCTCGTTACGATACATTACCTACTTACTACGTCACACGTGTATCTACTATATCTGTATCTAGACTCGCCAAGTATGCCGGCCATTTGATATCTTGATTTTTTTTTTCTCTGTTTCAGGTAAGAAACATTCTACTTTCCATCCTCGGGTTATTCTGCGTTAACGCAAACACTCGAACTCGGTATTAACGTGAGTAGCGCCTATTACAATCTACACTCTACATTGAACAATTTAGCTCCAGCCAATCACCATAAAATAGTTGGTCCAAGGGCAATATCGTACGGGGGTCTGGACAATTTGCATTTTCATGGGCTACCAGTACAGGTGCTTTCTTAAGTCTTTGCACTTTCAAGGTAGACCGCCATTCAGGGTTCGACGTTGATTAAGAAAAAATTAATGCGTGACTCAAATAACTATTTTGATCTTTACTCGGCCGGTGCATTCCTACTGAAAGTTTCTCACGGAAATTCAAAGTTTTTCGTAACCCAGATTTTTTTGCCGGTAACAGACCACAGCGATGAACTTGGAGTCGTGACGCAATAATTTAAACCGGATGCTGGGCCTCGTGTTGATCTCGATCCGATACACGGAAAACGATCGACCAGTCACTTCTCTGTTCGTCTCGTACGGACGAGAAATTAATAATTTTATTTAATCAACCTCGATCAATATTCTTGCTCTTTCCATCAATCGACCCTATTTCATCCTCCTCGGGCAGTACAGCGTCTTTTAAAATCGACAGAACTTTTTTTTCTCTTTTTCAAACAGTCCCCACAGTATAAAGAAAGAAAAAAGTTCTCTCTTACACGAAGTCTTATCTTTATAAGACAGCAGCCCAGCAGAACAGACAGGACCCTGTGGCTGTACCATCCTATGTAAAATCCTGATCTTGACCACCTTTGAACCTGAGGAGATGACCTCACGAGTGCCCGAGCACTTAAAACTTCATAAACACAAAATCACGTGCACGAATCACTAATTTAGAATTTCATAACAAAATCATAAAGATACCCTGTAGCTCCTATAGAATGTACCTATAGGGATGCTGGGACAGTTTCATCTGTAATTATAAGCACCTTCGTACAGTTATTGAGCAGGATCTTTTTCCTGATTCCCATTGGTCTCATCCCTTTGTCTATTTTTTTTTTTTTTTTCATTATTTTGATCTTCGCCCTTTTACTCACTTTGGTCCACACCCAGCATCCGGGGTTGTCCACCTGTACTCCCATGTTTACGTGCAATAATAATTAGCAACGTTATTAGCGAATCATGCTCGGTTCCCAGGTGCACCTGTGACCATGGGACTCCTCGCAGCTGCCCAGATAATTGGGAAGTAATTACGAAACATAAAGTATTCGCGTTAAATGACGAGAATTGGTAAACGACGGCGCGCGCTACCGGCTACCACCGATGACTTTTAATCTGCTAACTGGTTTTGCATGCAAATCGAAATGCAAAAGAGCGTTCAATGAATTTAGCACGATATGCTAATATCGCGTAGCACGTACTTCTGCTATAGAAAATAACGAAGCGTACTTTTATAATATCCTCTTTTATTCATCATTATTTTCATAGATTCAGACTGAATAACCCAAAAAGTTTTGGGAGCTGAAATAAAAATTCGTGTCGTACGTTCACGAGGTAGATTTTACAAATTTTTGAGTATATGAAAATTTCGTAGATTACCTCTAATTAGTATAATGAAAAATAGTAATTAGGACCTTCGCTAATATACACTAACAATTGCTTAGTCACTGATACAATTACTCATTGCACATTACTATGTGTACGTAAGATTATATTGATCAATTACTTTGCGATTTTGCCAATATTGCCAATGCCAAATTTTGTCTATATTTAAAAAAATATATATATTTATAATAGTTTGAGAGATTTTATACGATTTCACGTGGATACGCACTTTCACCTAAAAACGTATAATTTCACGCACTCCCATTGTATCCAGCAGATACGCGCAACGTACGCGCAGTGCGTCAGGTATTGTCCGAAACCGGACACCGCCTGAAGAGGCCGAGGTGGACAAAATTTTCGAGCAAGAGGAAAGGGTGGTTGAAAAACAATAGTCCTTATTCGGCATCGCTTCCGCGTCCACTGTCGGACATAAATTTCCCAGCGGACAAAAATCCAGGTGAGAGCTACGCAGCTGCCGCGTCTCAGCTTCCGCGCATAAATTGGCAAATACCAAGTGAGTTTCATGCGTACCAGCCCTATGCTGGGTTCTGGTTTCGGTATTGACATTGAATGAGGCACCCTGTAACAGCTGAGATCTCCGTGCTCTCCCTCGAGGCGCAGCATCCGGCGGGACGGTTTTCAGGAAACTAATAAAATTATTAGTCAGAAAATTGCGAAGCGGCCTTTAGGCTGCCTCGAGAAGAAAAATGATAATTTAAATTGTTCGAGATACCGACTAATTCTATATCCTCGTAGAATCAGCATTACGGTTTCCAGATTTTTCGACCGGCTGAGAAACAGCTGCGTAAACCTTATCGACTGATAGTTAATGGTAGGTTAATGTATTTCTATGGCAACTTGCGTACTCGATGCGTGTGTCGCTTAGCGCATGGCGTATCGATGCCATGGAAAAAGGTTGCGCACGGAAAGATCAGGGATCGAGAGGATGCTGAGGATGCTGCGGATGCTCTGGAGCCGGGGCTATCGACGGGGTAGGAGAAGAGGAGATTGCTATTTACATCCTAAGGGAATATTGCGTCGTCCATCCGTTTGCAGTTTATTGCAACCATAACAATGATTTTATGTTCGGGAACGGAGGCTGCCCCAGCACTATGTGTGCACACTCTGGTCTACTCTTTACTACTTGGTACATTGTAAACACGAAAAAAAAGGCGTTCTGGCATTTTTAAAAAGATCAAAGTCCCATCCAGTTGATATTTATAGATGCAGATATGCCTCCGAGCGTCGGAGGAGATTTGGATTTTCGAGATAAAGTTTTATGTACATTTATTATTTAAAGAGTCTCGCACGTAACGTGTAACGACTTTCGATTAGGGAAAGGAGTAATAAAGCGGATGACTTTAATAAGGAGTACGTATCGGGAGTGAAAGTCCGACACTTTCCTAAGTCAAAAAAGAACCGTCGGCAAATAGCTCGGGTACGTAACCTTTGACCTACGTACAAAATCGTGTCGGTCGATTTCCTGTAGTGGCGCCAGGTGGTCCTTGGTATATCCGTGTCAAAAAAAATTTTTTTATGTACAAGATGCTAGTCGTTTATATGGGTGAAGGTTATCAGCCGAGCCAAGAAGATGCTGGATCCTTTGACGGTGGTGCTTTCATCTATTTGTTTTTTTTTCTTTTTTTTTCTTTTTTTTTCTTAATGCCAATTCACGACCTCACTCGTCAATCTTCCCTTAATATTTTTTTTCGCAATTCCTTTCCGTCCAGTTTCACCTGCCGACAGTTCTTCAAAATTCGAGTTTTAATATACACGCGCGAGTGACGTAACGCGGCTCGTGATTATTTTTCGGGAATTTTTTCACAAAAAAGAAATTCTTTCCAAGAAAGTTCGATAGTACCTTGAGTAAATAAATATCTGAACGTACGCGAGAGGCTTCTTCGCGCCCTCTTCGCGTATTCACGCATCGCGGATGCCGAAAAGGGATGCCGAAGTTGGGTCCATTTGATCTTTTTCTTCCCGCATCTTTTGCAGAGAAGAACTTAAAGGCATCTAAAAGACATATGTAAGCTTGAGGAGATGCTATGCAGGCAGTGCACTGCACGTATGCCCGTATGTGCATACGTGCATACGTGCATATCTTAGCAGTCACTGATCCATAGGCAGAGCTCAGTTCCAAGGGATACGGCAACTTGATTCTCTGCAGGCTTGGCTGTTCGTTCGCCTTCTTCGTTCTTTCCTACCTTCTTCCTCCCTTCTACGCCCTTTGTCCGGCGCTGCTTGCGTTTGCGTATTTCGAGGCGGCGCGTTTCCACTGCGCGCTGCGTGCACGCGGAATGCACGGAGGACACAACGCGCTTATTGTGCCTTAAGCTTATTTCACTTGCTCGGGGTAGCCTGCAGCAGTCAGCAGTGCAGTCTATCGCGCTTTGTAAACTCGGCCTGATTCGTGCGAGTCAGAATTCTTCCTTTGTTTATCTACTTCGTCTCCTCAATGAATTCACTTTAGTTTTGACTTCGAATTCATTGAAATCCGATTGCCACGGTTTGATGACGTTTTTGAACGAAAATTTACCCGAGTTTAACGTTATTTTTTTTTTTTATTGATATGCTTGTTTTATATCGAGAAAGGGTAATATTTATTTTTGGCATTTTAGGTTAACCAAAACGTTTATCTTTTGGAAATGGAAACGTTTTCATGGCTCGTTCTAATTATAACGGGAGACACGAGGAAAACAAGATTTTTTTTTTTTTTAAGCTTTATGCGAATTTTAACAAGTTTTGACAACATTGAGACAAGGTCGTCAGTTTGCTGCCCGCGGTGCATCGCGAATATCGGCGAAGAAGGGAACGCGGGTAATGCATTTTGCAACGCGGCAAAGATCAAAGGAGTTTACAACAACGCCAGAATAAATAGGATATGCGCAGCGCGAAAAAGAAGAAGTTCAGAAAAGATGGACACGCAGTCCATCGCGGGGAATTCCAATGCTGGGAAATTGCGCATATAATTTTCTTTATTTTCTTTTTTTCTCTTTTTTTCGTTAAACAATTCAGCATGACATTGATGACTTTTTTTTATACGTTTACACGTTTTATCACAATGCCCCTATATGTATATCAAGCCGGTTTTACGCAACGTCCTATATCGACAATTTGGTCATGATTCTCTGACACGAGAAAAAGCAAACTACAGTCCTCGACAAAAGAACAAAATTCCACGAGACGAAACGAGGATCCGCCTATTTTATCCCATTAAAGTCTAATTAAATAGCGGGTAAAAAAACCTCTTAATCCAAATATCCCTCTCCTCCCCATTTCGGTCCTTTACACTCCTCCCCACTTTGGCCCTTTACACTCCTCCCCGAGAACAGCCGCTCCAAAAAACACGGCTCTGCCACGCACCAATCATCCCTCATGCAACATTGGATGCGGCAGTTAAGAGGGTGCCAGATTTTTTTTTTTTTTTACAATCGAACGATCAGCAGCTAAATAAGCTGTCAACTCGAAAACCCATTAAACTGGTTAATTTTGCTTGTCAGAATTTTCCGAATCCTATAATCGAATAATTCCCTACGCTAATATAAAAACCTCCGATAACTCATACCGGCCCTGAAAATAATGTAAAAATAATTACCCCACTCACGTAAATTTTTCATATATTCACCTCAGATAAGATACAGTCTTTATTCCAAAAATCTTATGCAGATACCTACACACAGTCACGGTGGGAAGTCACATGTCTGAAAGGTGCGGCCTCATAATTCCCATAACAAGCAACCACCATACCAACACCATACACCCCACCTACCACTTCACACACGTATGGGATCACGTGAAATCTCGTTCGATCTCACCTCCCACCGATTCCCCCTGTCAGGGTCCTTGGTTCCTGACCAACGATTACCATAATCACGCGGATTATATGTTTAAGCTAATTGCATGTTTGTCCATGCATAAGCGAACCGCACTCGTTCTCGTGCCTCGCATTAATTTCATAGCCACACATGCGTCCTGAAGAAAAAGAAAAGTCCGTCGCAACAGGAGAGGAAAAGTGTTATAATTCGACAAGAATAAAAAATATCTATAACAAACCTACTCGTGAGAAGATCAAACGTAAAATATGAAAATTGAAGAAATTTAAAAAATCACATGTAAATAACACACTTTAGGTACATCTTACAGAGTCCTATGTACCTACAGGCACCATTACCATTTACTACGGAATGCCATAACAGGTCGGAATTGCACGTGTTCGTCACGCTATGCGCTGCGAATAACATTGCCATTCGAGCAGCGGCTTTTGCCGTTAATACCTATACCTGTATACATATATACATATACATATGTATAAGTACCGTATACCTGCGTAGACTTTTCATCCGAATAGTCTTAGTTAGCGCGTAACGCGTGTCCCATTATAACGCATAGTTCCACCGTGGATCCAGCCACTCAATTCGCTCCGTGAATATAGACGGCATCGGAGACTAGTATTATCCCGTGTATTACATAGCTAAGCTTATAAGACCGTTTACTAAACGTACAGCAAAATCCATATGTTCCTGCTGGACAATTCCTCGCGCTCTGGCGGTTCACTCGAGAAATACTCGTGACCTTAGGTCAATATGCCAGTGGTCTCCTCTAGTGGCCATTCTCGAATGCTCGGCAAACAACACTCGATCGCGATGCTTTTTCGGTTTGCTTTTACACCAACCAACATTCTTGTCCGTCTGCCGACACGGCTGGACGGATACGTCCGTATGTTGTTTGTATATGTATGTATATATAGGGAAGACCGCAAGGAGCTTACCTATTTTGCTTTTCGGTTTAATCTCATTTTTTTATACTCAAACTTCTTGGATCAAAGCTCCGATTATCTCTGTAATCAAAGTGTGCTTTGACACGGACGCTAATAAACAGACGGAAATCGTATTTTACTCCTGACGAAAACCTGTTTGAAAGCCGCTTTATGTCTATGCGGAGGGAACGTCATACGCGGAATTTCGCAGGCTTTGCAACGACGACACGTGATACCAGGGACGAAAATGTATGTCACTGGTGCCTGTGCCAGGTAACGGCATCTCGTTCCCTACTGACACGGACTACAATAAATAGTAATGCTCTATGTGTATATGATACATATTGTGTGCGGCCCTGGACTCATGCATAAATATTAGTTACACCTACGTCGCTCGTCAATGTTGCATTAATATATCGGGAAATTATGTACCAATGGTCTATATGCAACTCAATTATAATTTCAATGTCTGACTTTCAGGCTTGAGACTGCCATCTTTCTTGTAGGGAATATTTTTTTGAATTACAGAACCTTAATCAGGTTTATAATGAAAAGTCAAAATCATTGGGTCAATTAATTGGAATTTAAACTTTTATTTACCTTAATAATAATTTTAAACAAATTTAACGCACAGGCGACTCCAGCTACCGATTCGGATAACGTTCTCGATTTCTGGTTTTGATATGGTCAAGGGCGGGGGAGGAGGTGCCCTTTGACCCTAATTGATAAGATCCTTTAAGCCACCGTTTCTTCCGATTGGTTTCGTCAGAGCTTTAGTTTTGCTGGAGTCGAGATTTTTGCACCTGAATTCTCAGGTCGTATCGGCTCGTCAGTTTCCGGTGAAAAAAAATTGGCTGACATCCGCATGACATGTGAATGCATGGACGAAGGGTGGACGGCCGGATATGACGTAGGTTAGTTTTTGGATTTGAATTATCGGTGTCGAGTTTTGAAAATACGTTACAATGTAGGTATATATGTATGCATATGTATGTATATAAATTGGGACTGGTTCATCATCAAGTATCAGGGATGCATTGAGGCAAGTGCAGTCGGGTTGAACGATTCAACCTTTTGAATTGAATGCCGACTTAACGTGCAGTCATAAATTGATTCCTAGTAGGGTGCACCTATCGTCAGGGGTTCTCATGAAAAATTAAGGAAGAAGCTGTAAGGGGAGGAACAAATTAAAAAAAAAAATGAACCAACATTTACAATGGGAATTAGAAGAAGGAAATTCTTGATGAATTGTAAATTAAAGAGCGTCTCGACTGACATGGAATTTTAACTCCAATAAAGAAAATTAAACTTTCCAAACGTAATAACGCTGCACGAGTAGCTACGTCGTGGAAACGAGGTACGAGTCGTATTTTCTGAGTTGAAATTAAATATTTTTCAAATTGCATGAAAAACTTCCGCTAGTGACGTTATATCTGTTTTTCAATCATCTTCCCCAGCTACGGTTGAACCTTTCTCTTGAACTTTTCAAGCCGGAATTAAATTTTACATCGAAAATGTATATCGATGCATCCTGGGAATTGTATTTGACATTTTTTTATCAATCGAACGTCTCGAAAACCTGTTCCGTTTTTTGAAAATGCATCGGCCGATTGGCAGCCACGGACGTGACCACCGGAATGCATGACAAATGATCTTTTCACAGGTAGGAAATTAGGCTCGAGCGATATATCTTAACTAACTGTTATCTCATTTTTATTAGATCCTTAGATCCTCAATTCCTAGATCCTCGAATCCTACAGAACGTACCGAGAAAGTGCTCCCTGTCAGGACTAGGTGCGAAACTAATTTACCTAAGGCAGTTTCTCGGATAACCATCAGCTCTCGATCAGGAGCGTCTATGAGAACATCGGGCCCCGATCCAAGTCCAGGAAGTCTGAACAAGCCAAGAAATTACCAACGGATTGTCCAAATTAAATATGACCACCGGATGGATCCGTAAATGAATTTTCCAATCAACAAGACTTTTCGTCCTTTGATACGTAACGTCCATCAATCGTCATACTGAATGACTGAGGTGAAGGGTGAACGAAGTTACTCATCGATCTACGCCCTCTGCATTTCACTGAAAGTACCAAGAAGAAAATAAGAAAAAAATAAAGACAGACACAACTCGTACTCATCATCTAGAATTACCAGCATCCCGTGACCGGTACAGCCGACATGCGTGTCCCTTAGCACAAATGCTTCGACTCGTCGCCACAAGGTCGTTTATCATTTAGAAGATGAGAGTAGATCTTCTCTTGCTCAGGGGGGAGCAAGATCCTTCTCCCTTCATCTCCATCCAACTGGTCCATACGTACGACTCGCGCAGCCACCTGGATACTCGACGAACGTTCGTTCGTTAATCTGCCGTGGACCCGCATCTCACGAAATCAGCTGGCACCCCTCTAGTATCCCTGTATCTTTGGATGCTGCGCGCCGATCGATTATTCAGCCATAACGAGCTATCGAAGT
Source organism: Calameuta pallipes (assembly GCA_030142375.1). Taxonomy (NCBI): domain Eukaryota; kingdom Metazoa; phylum Arthropoda; class Insecta; order Hymenoptera; family Cephidae; genus Calameuta; species Calameuta pallipes. Next base: position 29,925 of record JARQSW010000377.1, on the reverse strand, counting down.
CGGACGTAATCGTAAGTCGAGTGGAGGAAACAGCATCGCGATCCGAAACGTCTTCATCTTATTTCTGACTAGATAAATTGTTCTTTCCTCTCGTTATTTCTTTTCTCTCGGAAGATCCGACGCGATGAGCCATGGACCTGTCCAATGTTAAAGATACGAATTGTATACCAGAAGCGAAGTAGGATGAAAGAAAGAAGACGCCTCTCGATTACCATTTGTAATCTTCGAAGGATGCTCGCGCCGGAAGACTCTCTTCGTGTTTTTTTTTCTTTCTATCTCTCCTGTAATTGGATTTGTAATGTATTGTTCTCCGAAATCATCCTGACGTCGAAAGATGCTGCGTGAGAATATCTTTCGTTTGATAATACAGACGAACGAAGCCCCGGCTGCCCTTTTCTGGTGTTGCCGCTGATGTTTATCATTTTCGTAATATCGTAAACTAATGTACTTTCAGCTGGACCATTCTGCATCTCGATAAAGGGTTAAAGATGGCATTAAGTAGAGGAGCCTGTGTAACTACGTCACAGAGCGAAGCCACCTATGGTCCATCTGTACGTCTGTAACTGGTTCTTCGAGATACTCTCAATGTACCCTCTTGTGTGGTTAACCATAGATCGCAACTAATACGCAGCGATCTACAATGATAGATCACTCGCGGTATCTGATTTACTCTCACCCGGGATCGATCGATCGATCGAACGTGCGGGATCGCCTCGAAGACTCGTTCGCGCAAAACTGCGATTTTCTTACAGAAAGCAATTTTCTATCAATGACACGTCGATTTCTATTTTCAGCTTATCAATAATTCTCCAGTCGGATGAGTCCAGTCCGCAAGAATGGTTGATATGCAGGATTATGGCCAATTACAGTATCAGCTGACACAGGATGGACTGACTGCTAAAACGAAATATCACGGCGACTCGTAACGCCAATACCTGCGGTAGTTCCGTAAATCGAAGATCTTTGTGTGCTGAACACACAACATGTGGAACAGTGGGTCATTAGAGGAGATAAAAAGAGGGATGCATCGAAAATGAAATCTATTGTCCCATAGCTATGGTGAAACTATATAGATATACTATATTTTAATGAGAGACTGCCTCGTGTAAATATACGTTAATAAATGAACCAATATTTAACAACGAGATTGCCCCGAGGACTTCATACAAAATTTAGATAATTTTCCAGCAGCCCACTCGAGCAAGGGTTCCTCCCTGAGGAGATTTTTTTTTTATACCCATTTAGTACACACTGCCTGATTTTTTGAACTTTTACAAAAAGGGGTTCGAAAATTAAAATTTACAATGGTCGAAGGAAATTATTTCACTCTTTATTTATCCCCATGAGTCATCGTGTAACTCGAGTCTCGTTTCGCTGTGATATTTCGTACGGACCTTCGTATTCCGAGAAGATCCAAGCGGCAGAAAAAAATATGAAAACCGCCTGAATTGAGGTGAGACGTGATATAGAAATCGGCAGGGTGTATCGTCTTACAGATGTGCGGTATCATAGCCAAACCAGTTTAGCCACTGTGACGAGATCGGATCGAATCGAGAGTGACCTACTGGCTGCAGTGATGACGTTATGACGAGTGGGAGAAGAAGATTGCGGTGCTACCAACATGTAAAAAAAAATTTACTACAAGTCCACATTAGCACTAACGGATCATTCTTAATCAATTAAGGCTACTCCCGTCACTCGAAGTGCGTCACGCGAGAGATAATACAGCCAGCAGTGCTACCAGTCCTCTCGCATTGTTCTAGATACACCAAAAGTAATCTGGCCTCGAATCAGAAATCATGAATTTATTCGAAATGGGTGGGGGGATGACCCCCCCTCCACCAAGATCTAAATACTTTTGGCCACGTCGTCACGAAACAGGATTTCACGCAAATATATTCAATAGTACCGGGTTCCTTCTGCGAATTAAGGTGAATTCACACTGTGGCGTCAGTCGCCGAAATTAATGTCTTCCTTTTTGCTTCCATCTGAATTTAGGCCGAACGATTCTTTCCCATGGTTAATCTGGACGCACGCTATGTTAATGGCGCGAGGGGGGGGCAAGAGGGGGAGGGACGGATGGAATCAGGACACTCTCTGTATACAAACCCGAACGGAGATCGCATTTCTAATGAAACCCTGCACGACATGAAACTTCTAGAATGAATTCCGAGGCTTCCGAAGCTGCCTTCACTATTCTACCTGCGTGCCAAGCAAGGCCGTTCCAACCCTCCTGAGGTCTGGGACTCACGGGCCCTTTTTAACGGGCCCGTGAAATCCTCGGGTCCCTTCCGAAGCGTCTTCAAACGATCCGACGATTATCTTCACGCCACGACACTCCGTTCTATAATCTCTGCATGCCTTCAGCTTCGTTCGCATGACAGAATAATACGGTTTTGGGTTTACCTTAATATTTATATTCTTCTGGCGTTTCTTATGGGCGCGCAGGCTTACACGTGGACAGATTCCACATACGTGTGAGTTCTCATCGGAACTATTTTCTTTTTGGAGAGCCTCATAAAATTTAATACAATCACATATAAAGACCCGTCGAGGACGTCTCGTAGGACTCGGCTAGAAAGCATTAGCAGCGTAATGTGTCTTTTTATACGAACTGTAGTGGTTCCTTGTGGAAAATGGCTAAAAAAAGTTCGTTTGGATTGTTACGTATATTTTATATCACGTTTTGTCCGTGCGAACAAGTAGACTTTTCTGAAATTCGAAAATCAAAAAATTGGTTTTTTCGTTCGTCGAGTTTTTTTTTTTTACAATTAATGTGTACTAATTAAGAGTAATTAATTTTTCCCTGCCAATTCTTTTTTTTTCCTTCTCCGTTTCGCATTCCTCGTTTATATAAACCTTCACCCTTCGGTCTACCTTTAGCATTAATTATAGAAATTGCGGTTCGCGTTTCACCGCAACCAGCGACACATGCTGAATATAAAGTGACGCGACGTAACACCCAATATAGCATGTACACATATTCACCCTCTTTTCCAATGTATTATACAATTCGCTGAACTCACAATTGGGCCCTGTCAGCCCTAATTAGACACGTGGCAATCTTCCGCGTCAGGCAGTTACGCTGGTTATCGAAATATCAAGAATAATGATCTGTTGAGAGTCACTGACGTCACACATTCCCAGGACACCTATGTTCCAGAAAGGGACGGAAACTTATCGACTGATCTCTCGGGTCCGATGTCTACCAATGTCTTTAGCCCCTTGTGCATCATTCCTCGCACGTAATTCGTTTTTGAAAGATCAGCTTGAATTATTTCTTTCGTCTTACACGTATTACCTGCGGTATCGGCTGTATCTGTATCTATGTGTATTCTGAGAATCAGTCGACTAGTTTCTTCATTCCCAGAATAAGGAAACGTGAAGATCCATTTTTTTTTTTTTTTTAATAATAATATATTATCGATTCTTCAGGTATTTTTTATTTTATTTTTTTTTTCTGAATATCATTTACACCCTTATGTAACTTTCTGTTACAATAGATCATCCCTTAAATGCCAGTAAATCGTCGAGATAACGACGTACTATCAGGAACGTCTCTTGTTTCAAATAATCAAGATGAGAAAGAGAGACTCCTTTTGCTTCTTTTATTTCTAGCCTTTATCGTCATCATCCTTATTATCATCCTCATCATCATCATTCTGCTTGTTTCTTCGTCTCTTTTTTTTTTCTTCTCGAGATACTCGAGTGGGACATAAAATTTTGGGGATCATATAAAAATTCTCAGGTTTGGTTTATTAGGGGCAATTTATATAAGTTTCTTAGTCGTATTCGTATTTACTGTTCATCGTTAAAAAGCACTTTGGTTTTCATTAGAAAATCAGTTAATAATTAAATGTGCTTATACGGCCGTGTGGAGCTACTCTGTTTGGACGATAACGGTGAAATTCTAATAGCATCGATAGTTTACCTAAAATCAGTCCCTGTACTAATTGGAGGCGCCGATGAATTTGGAAGAAATAAATAAGAGAGCCAAACGATTAGGGAGCGTCTTTGATGTTTCCTTATCAGTGAGAAACTAATTATCGAGTGGTCCAGTTGTTCGCTCAGTATTTCCTGAAATCCTGTAAAATATCCACCAAAAAATTTCCTCGGGTTTGATAGTCTGATAAGAATTTCGTGAATTCGTAGAATTTTCAAGAATCTCATTGTCTTTTGAAAAAAAAATAATAATTTTTTAAACTTCAAACAAACTAAATAGCACGAATTGTATCAATAGTCAGCGATTAGCACGCCCGGATATCAAATGTCAGTAGATAAGCGAAAATTGAATTTTAACGCGAAACTTTTGTTTACTCTTTAACCGTGCGCGGAATGCAGCATTTATTTAACACGACTCGCCTATCCAATTTTTTGCCGTATCTATAAATGAGAAATACGTGAACACATTCGCGCGATTAGAGTGCCGATAAAGTGCCATTTAAGTTCGCTGAAACGTAAAAAGCTCTCGAAGCAATTCCGACAGCTTTTCTCGGCTCGAACGTCAATAAACGTATTTCGCCTTTAGAATTCACTCGAGCGAAATCCTCACTAGAATCAGCATCCCGTTTGCATGGTCGATCGTGGTTCCACAGCATCCCAGTGAAAATGACTGGACCTTCCAGTTGACTAGAATAAATCGCGTCTTCGCGCGAGATGCGTAACGTAGGAAAACCCAAGAAGGAGGAGAGAAACCATAGAAGTTACGAAGGGAGAGGGAAAGTGGTACTCTCTCGTTGAATATCTTCAGCATCCTCAGCATCCTCAGCATCCTCGATATCTTCAACATCCCGAGTATCCTCGGTCCATTAAGCGTCTCTAGGAGGGAGTTACATAAAAAGTCCAGAAATAACCAACGTCGATCGCACTTAATCGCTATTGAGGCCGTCCTCTCACTGGTTCTCACTAGCCTCTAGATGCAACCTCAGCCGATGCACCCTGCGTCAGAGCGACGTCAGTCGTCGCTCGGTCGACGAACCCAAAGCATCCGACACAACCAACGTTATTTTCAACTTCGGCCAAGTGTTCTTCTCTTACATACCCGGCAGGCATTTATACACCAACTGAGGTACATACGGAGACGCAGTTTCTCACGTGGATAACAGCTACTCCATACCGAACCTATTATTTTTACGCTTTATTTTCCCGGTTACAATTCATTCGTCAGTCTTCAAAGCCCGATTCACACCGCACCATTTACTTCTGGAGCGTCTTTCTTTCGTACGCGACCCAAACGCGTAACGATGCAGAGACAAATAAATACGTTCGAAAAAAAGACAAATAAATCGTTCATTATTATTATGCGAAATAGGGGGGGGGGTGGGGGTCGATGAAACTAAAAAAAAATCTGACTGTGTCACTCGAGATCTCTGGCTGGTAGAATCGCAGCTTTGCAACGGAACCTGAAGAGGCGCCTCTGCAGGACTAAAGGTACATTTTATGTATAGTCGATTCCTTGAGAAAGCACTTGTAGATGAGAGGAGCCGCTATCTGCTAATACTAATTTCACGCTGGCTTATCGATACACGAGTGTAACCTCTCTGAGCCTTGAGTCTCGTACTACGATATCCGTTTCTCTCCTGATAAAGCCAACCGCGCAACGTATAACGTACACGAGGAAAAGCCGTTCATCAAAACGAGAACCAGGTTATGTTCGTGGGGAGTTTCAAATTTAGCAGTATATATATATACATATATATGTATGTATATATATAGCATATATATGAGGCGAATCGAGACGACAGAAGATTCGTAAAGAATTTCAAAATGAGGACAGAATTGAATTTCAAGGAATCGAGTGGAACGGTAGAGTAAAACGACGTTACGAAATCTTTTATTTTTTTCTTTTATTTTCCTTTTTTCTTCACTATTTTTATTATCTCCGGAGAAGAATCGTCTCGCGAAATTCATCGAATTTCACAGCCCCTTAGTGCCGTCTTTCTTTCATACAAAAAATATAAATAAAGCAGCGACGCTCGCTCCTATTTCCAATCCAATATCCCACGTGTTTCTCCATAGACAAAACTCGTGTTTTATACAAGGAGCAAATTCGATCGCAAAACTCACGAGTGACACTGATATAAACCTTAGTCTAGCTGTAGGAGCGAACAGCCTAAGTAAGTTGCACACGCGGACTCCATTAACTGGGAGATAACGGTAGACGAACAAATCGAGCAATGCGCTCGTATATAACTAACGATCAAGGTTAGTTGCTATAGTTACTCGCAGAGATACTCGTCGATAGGATCAATCAACGATCGATTCTCCTTTGGAGCCAGGACTCTGTATCCAGCTGATTTTATCGCAATCAATTGATCCGACGTCGACCTTCGATCGAGTTCATCGTCTCTACTGTGATTGCAGAGTTTAACTTAGACTTTACTAATTATATTCCTATACGTCTATATATGTATCTGTTTTGCCTTTCGATATTACGCTGTTGGATGATCTTATGAGGCGTGACGCAATAGATACGAATATCCGTGATTCGATCGAATATCAAAATACATATACATATGTGTAATATATGTATATATGATTCGTATATATATACGTTTCAATGTCTCTTACGGACAATTCTATAGAATTATTTCCCATGACTTCCAGAGTCAAGCCATTATCACAGCAAACAAGACACTGAGAGCCAAGCAATGCTGGATCGAGGTGCGAAGTCAAGAATGTTTACTCAAAAAGAATGGGAGCTGTGGAAAGAAAAAATAAAATAGAAAAAACAAAATTTGAGTGTATATAGTAATAGTGGGACGAGTGTAGTAATTCGTATCTCTATCGGTGCATCGCTGACGCAATAGTAAACTCGGTCCATTCCGAATGAAAATGCCTGTCTCGATTCGATCTCCACTGGTTTTCTCCATATGGAATCTCGTTCCAAGGCTGAATACGTTTTAGGGCATCCTAGTCCTGCGTAAATTTCTACTTCTCCGAATGACGTCAGTATGAATTTTTGTTGACGCGAGTCAATGCGTCTGCCGGACGTGTATGTGCTTTAACTGTTATTAATGAGAAGTGGCGCAGCCGATCCATCGTGCAGACGTTAATGACTCGAAGCACAGACAATCAGGAAATTGATTGCCAGTCAATAATTCTGACGCACCCACTATAAGAACGGTGTTATTTTTTCTGACGATTCAGGTGCGCCAAATTTTGTCTTATTTTTTTTTTTTTAATTCAGCTGTTTGCCGTTTTTATTTACGTACCTCGCGTATTCTTCTGTCAGTCTTATCTCGGTGGTTATAATCTTCGGCTGATTCAATGTAAACATCTGCCAAGGCTTGTTTTAACGACTAAAAGTTTTTCATTATTTGCGTCCATCCTTTATTTCTTTGGGATTGTCTTGGGTCGCTTCGTTTGATCAGCCAACTCGTTTCATCTTTTGAATCTCATCCTTCCTGTAAAAGGGAAGTTTCGTAGGATTGAAGAAAACGATCTTCACCACACTTCAGTTTTGACGGGCGAAACGAATCGATATGTTCGTTGAACATTTTATCGCGAGGCTCGAGGCAAAGTTCAGATCGTTAAATTATTTGAATCGTAACTCAATGGAAATTGCTGCGTTCTGGACCTGGTTGAGATTTTGAAATAAGAACGCGAACGCACTCACGGGTTAGGGGATAGGGATAGGACACAAATATACAGGTTAAAGGAAAAAGTCTTGATGAATATGATAAGTCGCAGATCAAAGTAGCTTTTTCAAGCATCGCTCGATGGAAACGGTATTGCTGAAAGCTCACGTCAATTAATCGTCGTATACGCCTTATTGCTGGGTCTTGTCTGTCAATTTTTCTTCGTTAATACGATATCGCGTAGAACCGCCTGAAGTTTGCTGCGCTTGTCGCAGCGATCGAATTTACTAAAATAAGGAAAATAAATTGGTTATAATTTTCTTTTTTTTACTATTTTACGGTGGGAAAAGATCCGAAACGCTACGAACGAAGCTAGAAACAGATGCATCTCAATTTCAGCACCTACAGCCTCCCGATCTGTAAATTTTGACAGGACCAAATAATTTACGTATACATCCCGGTTTAGCCGGGGTCGATCCGAAGATAACATCAGCAACAGAAATAAACTCGGGTTATAAATGCTCTTGATGCATTGTTGTGAAAATATACTCGAAAGCGAAAAAATATCGCTGCATCGCCGTGACGTCAAGGTGCGAGTTGTTTGTTTAGGCTGGAAATCCATTTGTAGGATTTCATCCCTTAATCGTAAGATGATTATTTTATTGCCGCTTTTAGGACGTCCTCGAGTCCCTATCTCTTCCGTTGTTTCCTTTAGCCCATTTTTCACCTCGGTTTATTTCACCTCTTATTTCCATCCTCCTTTCGTACCTCCTGCCGTCCACCTATACATATATCAACGAACCATAAAAGTCTTCGGTTCCCTCGCCAAAAGTGTTAAAACCATAAAAATTCTAAAATTTCCCTCAAAAAAAGTGCACCATGAAAAAAATTTCCGAAAAATTGGCACCTTGAACAAAATTTCAAAATTAAAAATCCTCCACACGATTCGGACCACTCAAACTCACAGTACCCACGTAAAACCCGTAATCTCTGTGAAAAGTACCATCTCGGACGCAGCATCCATTTGGTGTCAAGTCGTCATGCGATACGATGACGCAGAGCTGGACGCTCTGTGGTTTGTAACGGGAGAAGTTTGCCATTAGACGCAACGTACAGAGAACCAGACAGGTAGCCAGTCAAAGGCAAAGCCAGCTGGACCAGAATGCTGCAAGTATGCAGGTGCGTGATGCACGCGTACACAGACGCACAAACCAGCCAACTTAGTCCAGCAGCATGGTCAGTTTTTGGGTCAAGGCTTCCAGATACCAAATAGCAGAATAATCTGCGGTTAGATACCAGCGAGTGACAGTTCATTCAGAGACTCATATGTCTCTCTAGCAAATATACCAGAGTCAATTTATAGTCATGGCTGAACACTCTGGTTGGATCTTGAAGAATCGAAAAAAAAAAAGATCCTTCAGCACGTCCCTTTACGCAAGAGCTGCTAAATGAATCCGTAATCGAGCACAGGGAGTAAAGCGAGTAAAGCGAGTAGAGCGAAGTGCAGCCATGCGTGGGACAGCATCGGGATAGGCGGCTTTGTCGAAGGCCCAGCGGCTATTGATTTTCAATAGGTCAATCACGAGACTAATCGAAGGCTACGTTATCGAAATACACATTGAGCAGGACCTGGACTCTCGTTATTTCGTTACCGAATTCTTTTCTTTACGTAATTGCTATTCCGTAATAGCTTGTATTTATACACGAGGCCATCCCACACAGTGCATATAAATATACAGCACGACGCGCTCGAGGAAACACAAGTTTTCTCTCCTGCACTGTTAAACGGATGAGATTTCGCGGGAAAGTTTAAACATGACGCAGTCCTTTTAGTTTCTAATATCTAAACGATATCGGACCAAAAAATCAGCCAGCAATCCCTTCACCCATACCGAATTCTATTGTTCTGGCACGTTCAAGCGGCTCGCGGTAGAAGTGGACCAGCAGCTGTTACGTCGCTATCAGGTCCGACCAAAGGAGCAAAAGCAGCAGCAAGCTCAGTTACGTGCCAGCTGAACGTAGCAGCGATTGTCCCAGAAGATTTTATAGCAGCGAAGGGCCACAGCTTCCTTTCTCGATTGGACCGCTACCTTCACTTCCGTTAATGAGTATCTCGATTTTTCTCGTATAAATGAACGCATCGATCTCCCACTTTCTCCTATGGCTAGACGTCGAAAAAAATCACTAAACTTATTTATAGCCGATACTTGCCTGACACTTTACTCGATACTTTTTCAATACTTCTTGGCTTGACGGATTCACCGATTCGACAGCCACGAGTGTCGCGCGAAGAGAGAATTGATGAGGGATACAAGGATATAAATCATCTGAGACTACTCGAGCAGAGACACGTGGTCCACTTGAAGATCTTATATGACGTAGATCAAGAAACCTACCAAGCTCATACGATTCTGAACTGTGGAGAATCTGTTGCTCGATGCGTTGATCAGTGGGAAGTATAGTAATTAGTACTGTCACATATGACCTAACTATATGCAATTATTATTGCAGTTTCATGAGTACTGTGTATTTTTTTTTTAAACACGTCACAATACCCTTGATATTTGCGTATGCAAATTTTATCACGTGGAATTTTTTTTCGGAATTTCTGGGTAAAATAATAAATCACTGGTCTATACGAATACTTCGTATTATCTCGGGTGGCAAAAATTGAGATGGATCATTTCGCGGCTAACCCATCGCCGTGATGTAAACAAGCTTAAGAAATTGGAAAAAGTATATCCACCATTGACGGCTATGAGACGTTAGAGTTTATAAGATTTATGAAAAATTTTAAGAGCTCGATAATATACTTTCGAAGATTCTCAGCTGTCGGTTGTAGCACTTGGATGAAATAAGGGCGGAACAGGAAATGCGCCATCTTGTATAAGGTTCAACGAACGCCTAGCCCATGCATTAGAATATTGGCTCGGCTATCGCCTTTCTCTCTCTCTCTCTTTCTCTCTCTCTCTCTCTCTCTCTCTCTCTCTCTCTCTCTCTCTCTCTCTCTCTCTCTC
>JARQSW010000374.1:0-10670 GCA_030142375.1 Calameuta pallipes | reverse complement strand
GTTTTTATGAGCATTTTCCAAAACCCTAGTAAAACTGTGAAATTCGGCCGGTTATTCTCGCATAGGCACCTTTTTTTTCGCTCGGCACTAAAAGGGTTAACATGCTTCACTAATCACAAACAAAAATTAGAAAACGAAACTTTGATACGAGATAACGGACCTTCCAGATCCCCACCGTATTACCAAGCATCGGATCCGTACGATCGTCCAAGACAAAGGAACACGTCCTGTCTGGATCGAAGATCCAGAAGCTAAATCTACAGTCCCATTGATCTCGATCAATTAAAAAATTATTAAAATCGATAGCGTCACTCACCCTGAATCGCCCTCTCTAACTCCTCGAGGTCCTTTCGATCCATTTATCTCTTTCTCTGGCTCTATCACTTTTCTATTGCACTTTACTTCTGTCACACCGCACACACGCGTAGCTACACCGTAAGTGACGCTTCCAGAACGTTCGCCCCCTAAGGTGCCCTAAGGTGCCCTGGTGGCGCCGAGGAATATTAGACTTTTCGCCCAATCAAATTTCCGCTATTCCCAACACGTAGCCCAATTCGCCCGGGATCTTAAATTCTTTTTTTCGATCCTAGAAAAATAGAGCCCAGCATCTTCGCCTCTTCCGGACGATTGCAGTGTCCTTTGCTGGGGCGGAAATCACATCCTTACCCTATTCTTCGTTGCGCGACTCCAGGCCACCACTGCAACCCCCTGACGCTTCCAGCATCCTCGATCTTCTCGCGGCGTCTTGCTGCGATGCTGCGTTGCTGCGTAGACGGCCTCCTTCAGCCTCCTTCAGTGGGGTGCTCTATGGTTGCGCTGGCGCTTCTCCCGTTGACTACGTCACGCCAGTGCCGTGGTGCACATTCGCTGGACCCCTCTGCCGTACTCAGGGCCGTCATTGGTGTTTCGTGGGGCCCGTAGCGTTTTAATTTTCGTGTCGACCACACCTTTTAAAATAGAAAATATAAACCCCGAAGGAAATTAATACACATTATTAATTCTAAGCTCAGTCCACACTCGCCGCAAATGTTAGGTTGCCTCGCGGACCTCACGGTGTAAATCTCTTTTTGATGTGAAACATCTAATGGCGGGTTCCGCAGGTAACAGAATGTAAGACGCCGTATTTTCAGGCTAGCACTGAAATATAGGTATACTGGAATGCGTACTCTGTAATCCTGCGGTAACCAGGATTACCTCGCTTGGACTTCATCAAGGCGTCCTTCGTCCTTGAGATAAGGACGGACTATGAATACAGCCGTTACCTTATCACAATTACATAAAAACCAAGCAGCTCAGTCGAATAGCGTATAGTGTTTTTATAAACTATACTAGTGGCGTATTGGTAGGAAGAAATAAAAAGTCAAAGACAGGGTCGACCTAGCGCGTGGACGTTTAACACCGGGAAACCAGACCAACGGACCATCCAAACTGCCTTTTCTAAATTAACATTCACCGAATCTTTATAATTCTCAATCGTTGTTTTCTCATATCAGACGCAAAACATAACCTCGTTTCCGCGTATTTCAGGGAGCGATCGTAACAATATAAATATATAGACGTTTACGATAAACATTACATTCGATTCGAATATATGTAACGTCCATCGAGCGTATACATGCAATATGTGTAACGTATATTAAACGTATATTTGCAATACATGTAATTTGCAAACGTATATTTGCATATAAAAAATATAGTCGAGGGGGTTGATGCTCGGATCACCTCGCGGGAGTCGCTTTGCTAGTTTGCTAGTTTCGTATCAGACCCACAGTACTGATAACCGGGAATATGTAATTCAACGGGTAGATTGTCGACGATTTTGTTGACTAATCGCATCTACTACCATGAGATTTTTTCTTCCCAATGCGTTTACGCTTAGGACGCACGATCTATTATGAAAATCATAATTTTCACAGTGAAAATGAACCGGGCCATTTTATTTTCTTCACTTGAATTTATCCTAGTCAGTTATTCCGCCGACAGACGAAAATTTGATACGGCAACGTTGTAACAATGTAACGTAGAAAACGTAACCAATTTCATGAACTAGTTTTTATTTTTTCCTATTTCGAGGTACTACAGTATTAAGCCCAAACAAAATGAAAGAGTAAGAAGAGCCTACGGAACAAATAAATATTTGGAAACTACAAATGATGCAGTAAGATTTGGCGCCTGAGCAATTTGCGCAAACGCGCAATTCGTAATCGCGATAGAAGCTGCTAGAAGTTTCCGCGATCCCCTCTCTTTGTATCTATGTACGTAGATACTCGTAAGCTGGCAAAATCGTGTCAGTCCATTATCGTGCATCAATGACGATTGTGTCGAATAAAGATTTCTATATCTTTCTTGCTCTCACAATTCAACGAATCTTTTCTTCTTCGTTTCTAATTATCTCCGAGTAAGTTTGAATAATAAATATTTTAATTCCTAATTAATTAAATATTTCAAACAATTTATTTAAAAAAGTAAAATTATAATAATGATAATAATAGCATCTTTGTTAACAAGATGTTACAGAAAAAGGGCGGGAATCAGCTGCATAAGTAACTGCTGTGCATCTTGACTTCTACGGATCGTAGTCATGCTTATCTTAACTCAGGTATAATATTTGGATTTTTAACACTTTCTCTACTTTTTCCTCAAACAAGTGTGCGGGGAATTCCTTAATTTCTTTGCTAATTTGATTATAATTACGTGCCGCAACAAACGAAAATGATCCTTTCAATTTCGCTGTCGTATGTAAATTGTCATCGGCGTAAGGCGTCATCAGTAAGTTGCTGGTTCTGGTCTGTAAAGGCAGTATCGTGGCGCCTCTCGTGGTAAAAAATTCAACTGTAATGTAAAAATATAATCGGAAATTCCTGTTTTGCAGTTTTTATAAATCATACATCACATATGTAGAATATGTCCAAGCTTCATATTCAACCATTCCGATTTCTGAAACGCTGCTGATATGTGATTCAATTTTCTAATTCCGTACGACAATCTGATGCATGTGTTCTGAATTCTTTTAATCTTTCACGCTACTCCATCGGTGATGCATAATCCATCCGTATGGGGCGTTCCACACCAAATGGGGCAGTTTGAAAAATTTTAATTTTCGATTTCCTCAATTTAAAAAAATTTTTTTCGAGGTTTTTAAAGACGCTCAGGATTATATAAAATATTACTTTTATATTGAAAACGATAAAAATATAAAGTTACCAAAATTATGGGAGTAAAATTAAACTTTTATTATGTTCCGATTTAGATGTTTATTTTAACTGATTTCAAACTTCCTGCTGTAAACGTCAAACCGGTAACGCCACGGTGAAATAGTTGTTCGCGATTAGACATAATTTAAGTTTTATTATTAATAATAAATAAGCAATTTATTATCATTGAAAAAACATGTTGAAATTAGTAGAAATACATAATTAGAATAAATGTCAATAGTTATAAATGTTTCAATACTACAATCGTTATTAAAATGGTGTGAAGAAATTAATGTAGTACATAAACATAGAAAAAAAGTTTTATTTATATAACCTAAAACATGCATCCATTATGCGTGCACATTGCGATGTGTCATATTAAGTCATTCCAAACAAAGAACAGATAAACCAGCAAAGTCTCGAATTTTTTTAGTAAAAGTTTTTTAATTTCTTTCAACTTTTTCATAACATTTTGCAAAATCGTCGCGCAGTTATAGCTTTTTGAGCATTTTTTTTTAAATTCATGACAGGTTTTCTCAGCAAACTTTCACGCGGAGAAATGCCATTCTCAATTTCATTATCACAATGTCGAATACGTTGCTATTTTCATTCTGAAATCGGACGTTTCAATATTTCTACGAATTACCTGTTTGAATAATATAATCACCTTTACAATGCATATACTTAATGGCAGTTCTACTACTAATTTTCTGTATCACTTAAAAGTTTTATGCAGTGCTGAACTAAATGCTATCATTTGGATCAGATAAATCGACTATCTAAAGAAATGATGCGAGCAACTCATTGGGCTTGATAAGACCTTATCGACTTTGCTAACGGCGATATGTAACAGACGCGAGATTCCGCGAGAAGAAGATAATTAACCACCAATGGTTAACCACCGATATTATTTTGTCACTGCTAGTACATTTACTAATACTAAGGATTTTCACGCACTTCGCGTAATCCAAAAAGGCCAAATACTAACAATTTAAGGTGGCGCTACTATACAACTATTGCTTGAATTTTTTAATAATTTATCATATGTTTTATGAGTTATGACTTTCAGGCATCAATCCTCTTACCGATGCTGACTAGAGGAGAAGAAGAAACTACTAAACTACTATAATAATTCATTTTGTTCCAGATACTCGGCTATACTTTCACTTAGAAGCAGTTTTTGCTATTTTCTTGTAAAGAAGTAGTCGGCATGGCTGAAACAGAGGACAGAACTGATAGGCCAGGTTGCTTAAAATCTGACAGTCTCTTAATACCTGAAAGTGGTTCGAGTTCGACAGGCCTGCTGAAAGAAATTATTAAATGAACTCAAAGAATTACGCGGATAAAAGTATCATCTTTTATAGCGACTAAGTTCGTTATTAATACGATAGCCTATGTTCCGGAAGGTGAATCTACTAGCGATTCTTCTGACGAGGAAGAAGACGGCAGCTTCCCCAATGACTGGTTCAATTTTGATTCTACGAATGTAGCTTCTTTGCCTTTTACTACTGATCGGCCCAAATTTAAAAGAAAACTGAGAAAATCGAACGGTAATTTCGAAGAATTACTCAACTCCAAAGAAGACGATTTTACGGATGGTAAAATAGTCGGGCCTCTCTTAGAAAAATTATCAGAAAATTGTTTTGACATCCTCGAGCGAGAAAAAAATGCTGCTGCTATCAGTGCTACTATAGAATTGAACAGGATGAAATCACTTAGTAGCAGGAAAAACAAGTCATTAATTTTAGAATTAGGAAGTAAGGTTACCACGAGTGTTCGATACGAAAAATTTGGCTTTTATTGGCTCTGTGAGTGGTACGATCGAAAAGGGCAATTGGTTGATTATTGCACAGTGAGAAAATTTTAGAAACAACTCAAAAGAAGTGACCCTGCGAAAGCCAAAGAATTTTTGAAAATCTGCGAAGACCACATTTCAGTATCTTATCAAGAATTACGAGAATACGTTAAAAATCATGATTTGACTAAAAAAACTGGTTCGAGAATTTCGAGAAAAATCTCCTGATGCCAATATTTATCTTATTTTAATAGATAGCGATACCGTTGATTTTAATGGAATTTATAGCGCTTATTTACGAATAGTAGGCGATTCGTTAAAGAAATCTATTATACATACCGTAATGTCCACAGGCTATGAATTTCCTGAAACTGAGCGTGACGGGTCGGCATATAAACTGGCAAGTCAAATCGATAAAATGATCCGGGTGATAACAGCGCGTTATCTCCCTTTGAGAATATATTATCCAGAACCAAATATGTGTATATTGATACCCCATGATCGAATGACCCTACCAGAAAGCTTTATCGATAAGCAAAAGAAATTAGGTAACCTCGAATCAGCCTGTTTATTAAAAAAAACTCAAAAACCTGGAGAACGCATCTTATATTTTTAGCGAAGGTAAACCGCTTATTACGGCGATTCCCGATAGAGCTAAATTAACTAAAGCTCATAAAACGCAAATATCATTTTCCCCGGAATTTAAAAAAGGAGCTTCGCCGACCGAAGATGACGTTAAAAAATTTAAGCAAGTTTCTCAGTCCCATTTTAATGAAAAAACATGGTACAATAGTCTGTTCATTAACGATGCTGTTAAGTTTCGCGAATATAACGTAGAAGACTATGTGTCAAATCCCGAAAAAGTATTATATTGTCAAAATTTATTAAAAAAGGTTCGTAATTCCACTGTGATAAATAATTATCGGGCAGACACTGTGGCTGAGCTAAAGCGATATATGCCCACTAATGTAGTGGAAGTAATTATTAAAAAATATGCTTTTCAACACTGCATACGTTTATTAGCACAATTCTGTAGACTGCAGGACGATACCGAAGCAAAGAGAGCTGCTGTCTCAGAGCTTATGCAATATATATCTCCGGATGATGTCGAACAAATAGTTAAAGCAGCAAAAAGTGTCGAACAATATGTTAATCAATTTCCAATAACTCATATCAGAAGCACGGAAGAAGCAAAACTGCTGAAAATTCTAGAAAAATATAATATACCAATTAAGTCTTGTTCTCCAGATAAATTAAGAATATTGGCACAACGAGAGATAGTGGTGCTCATGGAAAATGAAACAATAGAGCCCGTGCGCTTGATAGAATTTAGAGACTTATAAACTAGAAGAAATTACAGACGAGGAAATTATAGACGCAGTCAAAAATGGAAAGATTAACTTTAAAGCTTTATTAGATTTGGCGCAGGTGCCGGAGCATTTTGCAGACTATATTGACGTCAAAGAAACAGGCGAATATGAGATTTCTGATATTGTAAAAGCTTACGAAGAAAATCCTTTCCATTTGAAATTTATGAAGGCCGATGATCCCAATTCAGTGATATATGAAAATTCAGATGACAATGATATAGTAAAGTTTGGACTAGCGGATTATGGCGATGAGATAGATCTCCAGTCCATCAGGGACAATCTGAACGATCATCGCAGTCACGAAAAAGATTACAAAGCCGCTCTGATGGATTTTGATAGAATATTAATAGGTCTTGATTACATGTAATTGCTTTGTGCGATGACTCGTTGCTTCTGCGACGTCGCCCGGTGTCAGTTTCAATGGAAATTATTTATTTATCCTATTGTTAGCGAAAATCTTTATAATAAATATAGAGTACATAAAGTGGTCATCTCAGTGATGTTACTTAAGGATTTTATTATATAACATATTTTTAGTATAGGAAATAATTATTTGGAATAGCAGCATAGTGGCAAAGGATGGTCAAATTATTTGGATATGAATAGTAATTAGCCGGGATCCCAGTAATCAGGAAGATCTCAGCATAAGATGCGATACCTACAAATATTTGGATATAAGGAGCAACGTAACGATAATTAGAGACACCTATGTATCAGGAACGTCGGTCTGAGATACCTGAAGATAGAAACAATGAATTGGAATATTTTTATATTTTTGTAAAATTTTCCATTAACAGAATTTACCGGGGGAGACCACTTCAAGTTGACCTCCCAATAACTGAAAAAGAATTAAAAACGGATTAAGCAATCTGGACGCTATAACTGGTTGACACGATCCGACAGAGATTAATAAATATTTAGTGTAAAAAGCTTAAATTTAAATTAATTGACAAAGTTCACGTGTTACAAAATATATTTTAAGGATAATATAAGAGCACGCGATGATAAGTAATTTTAAGACAGTTACCAAGTCGTAATTTGAATTTGGCCGATCTGGATACTGAGGACCCTCGATTCATTGTTTTTATTTATAATGAGCTATTGTTAGAATGTTTGATAAAGTTTTCATACGGTTATTAAAAAAGCCAAGACGTGCCGATACTTATTTTACCCACTGATTGTGGTCCCAGTGTGTTTTTGATACTGTTTCTATGCCTTTAGAATATTGACTAAGAAACTTGAATGTTATACGATATTCATGCCACGTGAGAACTATCGCTGTTACTGTTGCTATCGCGGAGATTATTTACATACATTAAATTTTAATAGCGGCATAAGAATTAAAAATAATGCATACGTGACACTGTATCTAAATGAAATCTAAAATCAATAAATTAAGTACGGGAAATAATTTACCAAATGGTTTTGTTAAATAAATGTTAACACGCTAATAAATAAAGCCGTTAATTGTTAATCTAAAAATGTGAGAAATATACGTCAAATGTATATCCGTATATACGCGACAACTATTATTGCGACTTTGCCATAGCAAAACAAGTTTCTTTAATTTTACTTAACAGTATCTGGAGAACCACATCAGTAATACTTCAATTACGCCCGTTTCCTCCGACGTGGTTTAAGCCTGGTACAATTTTTGAAATACAGTTTTAAGATAGGGTAACCAGAGTTTAAACTTCGATTAATGTCGGAGGAAAGGAGCGTTAATGTTAGTCTACAAATTTCGTGTTATTTTATTCTTTCTGGTATGTTAGATGCGGCTTTAACTCCATTTAAACACATGCAAAAACACAGTTGCAAGAACAGTTAATAAATTTTCATATTTTATAGTGAAACCTCTAAAAATATCTGAAGCATATTGTTTTAACCTTGAAGCATTATCTGTCAAAGGTTCAAGATAATTGAATCATTTTCAATAATACGTGAAACATCCTTTGTTACTGGCTGTTTTTTATCAGAATTGAAATACATTGAATGTATACCTATAGCTTGATATTACATATGTTTATAGAATACACATATTTCACCTCTCAACTTGATTGTAATGGAAATATAGTGTCTTGGTTCAATAACCCAGATTAATCTGTATACATTTAGCCAATATATATAATTAGTACAGTTATTATAATCATATATATATGTGTGTGTGTGTGTGTGTACATATATATATTATTCTATACAGAATCAAAAGAAACAAAGTTTATTATTTCATAAAAAATGAGAAATATATACATGTTTCACGTTAATGCGTGACCTCTTGCGATAGTTTTTGTATTCTTAGTGGAAGTAAGTTCACCAACTCTTTACACACACTTAATTCAACTTGCATAGCTTCGTTTGCTTTCTTATCTTTCTCGCAATACTCGACTAAAAATTTATAGGCATTTAAACTATTTTTCACATTTTCTAATTGCAAAGATTTGTCAGGTGTCACTATCTTATTATATAATCTTCCAAGATGAAAATATGTGCAAAGAGCAGGTCGTATCATATCGTCTGAATATTTTTTAGTTATGCCATCTGGCACACCAGCATCGTGTATCGAATTCAAGAATTCTTGAAAGTTTTTTATTGCACTTTTTGCTAAATTATTGATCTTGGAGAGGGCATGGGGTGTTGGACTTTCCTTGGATGTATGAAAACGATCCAGTTTGATGTCCAAAATGTCAGAGTAGGTTTCACCCAATTCCATCCAAATTTGTCTACATACAGCCTGATAGTATCGAGGATTTAATTCAGACAGCACATTCTCAAGTATAACTATTCTGCGTTTATGCATTTTAGCTTGTCGATTTTTATCTTCTTCAAAGAATGACAGGTATCTATAAGCTTGCGAAGCATCTTGCTCAATCTGTACATAATCAGATGCATGCGATTCCAAATTGTAATAGGTTTTTGCTTTTTCTAACCATTTCTGGGAATTAAGAAAAACTGCTCTTGCATCATTGAAGTCTAACAAATATTTGTCTGTTACCTGATTAGCAAAAAGTGCAATTTCCTTTTCTATCGATATAAACTTAAGACTTTCCAAGCACTTTGCAGTTATTTCAGATTGGGGATCTAATTCTACGCTTGGAGTGGTTTTATAAGAACTATTATCATAATTTTCAGATTGTTGCATTAATCGTTCTCTCGATGCACTTAAGAGTAGTATGCCGTATTTTGCCCAACAACGACAGACATCTGCATTTCTGTGCCTAAAATTTTCCCATTTGGCAGCCAGGTTTTCATCATCGGGAGATTCTTCTTGTAAACTTTTTAATTGTTCTTCATATTTTGATAGAATGTAGGATGCTGCTGCCAAGTGATGTCTGGCTTGACAAAATCCTCCTTTTTCCATGAAAAATTGTGATAACGTTGCAGCATTCAAAGCCCATTCCACTTGATCTAAATCCTTGTGATTAAGTTGCCTTTGCAACGTCATGTGGCAATAAACTGCTGATTTCAGATGATCTTTTAAAGCACCATATATTTGTGCAAGATAATAGAGAGTTAAAGTGTGAAGCTTCTCCAAAATCTCCATTGCATCTGGTTCCTCCTCTTCCGTGGCATTAAATAATTTTGCCATATTAATTGGATCATGAAAATTTTGCTGCGCAATGTAATCCTTATAAATGCCTTCGGCTCGTTCCAAAAAGACTTTAGACTTTGTAGGTTGATCTCGTTGAGACCACAAAATTCCTAATTGATTCAGTGCACTAAGAATAGGTAAAATACATTCTGGTTGTAACGCTCGTTCATTTAAGAGATCAATGCAGTTAGTAAGTTGTTCTTCACCGCTAGCAAGATCTTCAGTATCGACTGATACAATTCCCAAATTTAACCACAAAATTGCAAGCATTGTAGTGATAGTATGCTCTTGTTCTTTGCTGAGATTTTTATCGAGAATATGTACTATTTTCGTGCGCATCTCCTTTAAAATCTCCATTGCAGAATATTTACTCTTATAAGGTTCACTTTCAGGATCCTGTTTACTATATTCATCTAATAATTTTCGTACTTTCATGTACTTTTCTTGAAAATCTACTAAGACTTCTTTGGGCACTGCCTCAGATTCCATTATGATATTAAAGTGGATTATTGTTCAGTTCAGTTTTTTGATGCTTTAGGTTAGGATATATAAATTATATGTATACACTTGACATACAGTTAAATCCTTCCTTCGTTCTTTCCTTTCCTTATGGCTGTATCCTCAATGGGGGGACATGTGCCAGTAACTGGTCCTAATAATCAAGGATTGGAAGCTTTTTGACACTAGATGGCGATGTACATTGCGCAAACGGGCCTTTTTCA